>PYSQ01000116.1:0-57765 GCA_003049435.1 Nakataea oryzae | reverse complement strand
CCCCCCCCCCCCCGGCAGTGGTCTGGGCGGGCGCCCCCATTGTCCACTATGGTCCGGGCAGGAGCTGCGCGGCACGGCTCGCGTGCAAGACACGTCACGTCCAAACAAGGGAGACATTTCAAACCTCGGCCGATGCTGCCCGGCCCCCCATCCCGAGCCGCTCCTCGATAGCTACCTACCCAACGAGGTTTGGCCTCTTTTTGCCTTGCTTGCTCTTCACCGACCTTATCTTTACCCCCCTTGTCCTGTGTTTGGCCAGCAGAACCTGTTCGTACGTACCGCTACCGACAGCCGGCTCTCGACTCTCCCTCCGCGTCATAGCACAGGAGCAGCAGTTCAGCCCCAGATCCGGGTCCGGGGGACGGCCACAGCCCCGAGTCAGCACTGAAGACGGCTCGCCTGCTGGTACAGAGGCAGGTCCCTATCGTAGGCGAGGTGGATACCTCTGGTGGAGCCCCGGCTTGACCTCATCAGGAGGACGAGGAGCCGCGCGTGGTGCGTGGTGTGCGCACCCAGCAGTGCCGGTTCATAAGCCCGCTCGTTCTACTGGCCGAAGGGCCTGGTGGCTTGGACCAACCTACCTCAGGATGGCTCCCGCAGCTGACCCGCCGGCCGCGAGGCTCGACGCCGGTGAGCTTCCTCCAAATGCCGGCTCAAGACCCCCGCCGCCGTCCGCGGCAGAAGCCAAGCAATCCAACAGCGGCTTGCGTAGGAGGAACAAGGGCTACGTTGAGTCCAGTTCAGATCCCAAGGCCCAAAACATCCTTGAGGCCTGCAGGCTGCGCAGAGTAGACGACCTCAAGGAGCTGGCCCTGTCACGAGGAGGCTTTCTGTCCGACTCGCTCCGACAACAGGCATGTAAGGCCGAGCACATCTTTCTTGTTCCTACTGTCAGGTAGCCAGTCTTTGAATGCTCATTCCATGTTCACTCCAGGGCCTGTGCTTCTGGGCTTGGCTCCCGAGGACGAAGCCTCTGACCCAGATGGCTCCCCCGAGACCGACAAAGGTTCATCTTGGAAGGAGCTGCCACGCCACCGTGACGAAGATCAGGTGCAGCTGGATGTTGACCGGGCATTCATCTACTATCCTAACAGTATGTTCTCCTGCGGATTCTGACTCGGCCTGTCTATTGGTTTTTCCGTAGGCTGACATCTCTCGCTGTCTAGTCGAGAACCCGGCCGAGCTGGAGAGGAGGAAGACCGACCTGTCGGACCTAATCGTCGAGGTGCTCAGGCGGCATCCATACTTGTGTTACTTCCAAGGCTACCATGACATCTGCCAGGTCTTCCTTCTCGTACTGGAGCCCGTCCAGTGTCCCCTGGCCGTGTCTCGTCTCTCGGTGCTGCGTATCCGCGACTTCATGCTCCCGACCATGGCCCCTGCCATCGCTCAGCTACGCCTACTCCCGGACATACTACGCGCCGCCGACCCGGCCCTCTGGTCCCACCTATCCCAAACGGAACCCTTTTTCGCTCTCTCGGGCACCCTGACCATGTACGCCCACGACGTGCAGACGCTGGGCGAGATATCTCGCCTGTTTGACGCCTTGCTTGCTCGTGACCCGGTCTTCAGCGTCTACGTCTTCGCTGCAATCGTGCTCTCTCGTCGCGACGAGCTGTTTGACACCCCGGACTCGGAGCCTGAGATGCTGCACTCGATCCTCTCCAAGCTGCCCCAGCCCCTCGATCTTGACGCCCTGCTGGCCCGCGCCGCCGAGCTAACCAGCAAGCACCCGCCGGACCGCCTGCCTGCCTGGCGCGGCGTCTCGGCCGCCAGCGTGCTCAAGACGGCGCGAGACACGGCCTCATGCGCAGGCCAGTCTGTATCCTACGGCAGGGCCTGCTTCAACCGCCAGGTGCGCGAGCTTGAGTTCGCCGAGCAGTGCGACAAGCTGAAGGCCACTCTCTGGAAGTACCGCAAGCCGGCCCGCGCCATCGGCTTCGCCATTGTCTTTGGAGTGTTGGCCTTCTGGATGCGCCGCACACCCAGCCCGCTGACATATATCACCGCCGTGCTTTCCCGCTGGATTGGGGATGTGTAAACATCCAAGAAGCTCGATTTAAGCCCGACAGGCTTCTCGTACTAGGGGATCGTGAATGAATAGATTCAGAGCTCGAGATCAAGCGCGAGATAACCCCCCGCAATGAACTTTATCGCCTGTCAGGAGTGAAAGCGAATCAGCCTGTCTCGGGAATCTCATCATTCGTTTGTACATATGTATATCAGTGGTACACACCCCTAATATCTCCCTATATATAGCATCTGGATCGATTCTCGCGCGCAGGCTTGTCCACTGTCTACGGTATGGAAAAGAATATTGATAGGTAATGGTGGAAAAACTGCCTCTTATTCCCTGTTAAAGACTGTATCCTTCATTTTTCCCTCCGCTTGAGGCCGAAGTTTATGATAGATGATTTTTCTGGGATGATAACCACCGGAACCCTGCACTATTTGGCACGTAGATGGGCTAAAATTGTGGGGGAAAATGGGGTGAAGAGAACCAGGATGGTGGTACTCTCGAGACGGGATATATCACTAAGCCGCTTCCTGGAATGCGGTCTTTAAACCCTCAAAGTGTTCCTGTTGCTCGGTAGCCAGCTTCCCTTCGACGTCGCTGAGGATGGTCAGGATGAGAGAGTAATTGTTGTATAAGAAGCGTTCACGCTTTCTCCGGTCCTTTCCGAACCAGGCCTGGCTGTAGCGCGTGAGAAAGGCCTCGGCCTCGGAGCGCAGGCGGCGCATGCTCGACACGAGGGGCTCGTTGTCACCAGCCTCAGCGCTAAGCGCCACCAGGCCGTGTAATAACTGCCCGAAGCGCTGCGTGACAACGTGAGGGGCCGCCGAGTGCTGCTGTGCCGCAGTTCCCGTGAGAGACTGTGGCCGCGAGGGGAGAGCGCTGGTCAGGGCGCGAACCGATTCGCAGTGGTGATCCATGACGACCTGTAGCCGTGGCCATAGGAGCATGGTGGTTGCGTTGACGTAGCCATCTGCCGCTGGGATTCGCCGTCGTTGGAGCTCAAAGGCAAATCTCTGGTTCAGCCGAATGCAGAGCAGAAGCCCTAGCCCGTCGAACGAGTCACTTGCCAGCGTCCGTGAGAGCGCCTGACCTAGGGCAAAGGTCGGCTCGAAGATGTAGTCGAAGTGGCGTGACAGGGAGGCGGCCGGGATTGCTGGCGAAAAGAATGAGGTTAGGAAGGTGTACTCGGCCGTCGCGTTATCGATCAAGGCAAGATTGAAGTTGCGAAAAGGCGTCTCCAAGTAATGTGTCGACTTGTCTTCCTCGGCAAGGTATGATGACATGGCCATGTGGTTGCTGGTCTTCAGCACATCCATCCGCCGACCAAGGTTGAAAGCGTCGTGGGGCGGGCCCGGAATCCTAGAGCTGGACAGCACCGTGGTCTTCCGTGACGAGTCATCGTGGCCCAGAACATCGTTCTTATCAAGAGTGTGGAGCTTAAGCTTCTCAAGCGCCTTTTGGTAGCGGGTAAACTGGTCGAGGTAATACCACCTCATCGTGTTCTTATATGCCTGACATATCTCGTCGGCGAGCGCAGCATGGTGCTTACGGAGAAAGGTGAACAGATCTTTGAACTTGAGGAAGTTATGCTGCTGGATAATTTGAGCATTGATGTTTGGGGACCGCAAAGCCTTGATTTGCGCAACCAAGAAATCTCGTATTCGCTCGATCGCCTTGGAGAGACGGTTAGCTGTCGTCGTGATATCGAACCCTCGTCGCGCGCAGAGGGGTATGTGCAGGCACACCGGCCACACAGCGGTTTGGTTGCCAAGTCACATACCTTGGCTACCAGCTTTTCGAGCAACGGCCCCAGATCCGCCAGTGCCTTGCTTTTCCCCTGATTCGAGCTTTGACGATGTGCTGCCGCACGCTTCTCCACGTCGCGAAGAGCCTGGACCCATTGCTCATCGATATGTCCTTCCGAGATCTTGGCCACAATATGAGGCGACACGCTGACTTCCTCCACGATCGGGCCTAGACCCTTTTCCACAGCTTTGCGGTTCTCCAGTCGCACGTTGAGAGCGGTGGACCTATTCTGGAGGCTTTCTATATCGGCAGAAACCGTTGCAAGATCGTTTCGGAAGCTAGTGAGATTCGCCTCTACTGAGCTAAGGACGTCGTCGCAAGCTCGTATGGACTTGGACAGATCCTCGAACCTGGCCTTGTCTTGTTCGTCTGTCGGCCGCAGTAGTTAGCAGGCGCGAAGGCGCATCACACGGGGGCAGGCTCGAGGGAGAGGTGCGGCGCACATTCTTGAAGGGTTTGTGGCCTATGTGGCCCACAGTCATCGTCGCGGCCCGTCTCAGTGGCCAGCTCGCTCAGGGAGAGGCCGGCGAAGTCGAAGTCCAGATCGAGATCTCCCTCGGTCAGCGTTGCTGGCGGCTCATCGTCAGACGGCCCGTCCTCTCCCAGGAGCTTCGCCAGCACCTCGACCGCCTTCCTTCCATCATCTACTGTAGTCGATTGCTTGAGGGCGGAGCCATTGGTCCGGCGCACCGAGGCAAGCAGGGAAACGCTGGAGTCGCTAGAGGCGAGCGACAGGGACGAGGCGCGCGCCGACCGGGACGAGGTCAAGTAGGGTCCGCGGATGCTCGATGTTCGTCGCGGGAGGGGAGAGGCTGCGCGGCTTGTGGATTGGGATGGAGGGCCCGAGGTCGCCTGGACAGCGAGTCTGTCAAGCCACATCCTGGCAAGGGCCTGGGGAAAGGCAGGGCTGGCGAGCGTGCGTTCACGAGCTCCGCGAAGCAGCGATCATAGCTCGGGATGGCACCGCGTCGACGGTACGGGCGACGCGATGGCCCGCTGCCTTTTTGGTTCGGGTGCGACAGTGCACTTGTCCACAGCTGTGGGAGTGGGTGCTGCAAGTGATTAGGCAGCGTGGACGGCAGCAGAAGTCGGATGGGGGAGCGGCAGGCGTTGACGTTGAGGGACAGCTGGCTTACAGGAGCGTGTGGCTTGTCGCGGCACACGTTGGCAAATGCAGCGCTCGATTAGACGGGTTCATTGGCGGCCCCCACCTGCATGGGCGCTCCGCTCCAGGCCTAGGAGACCATTGGCATGGCTCGATTTCTCGAGAACCTCAACATGGGCCATTTAGGACTTTGAGGAATTAACTGCATCTGGCGACTATCCCTTTCTCGTCAATTCTGCAGTACTTCTTTGCTTCTATGCCTTGTAATTTTGTGGCGTCCTTCTGTTTTTCTTTTCTTCTTTCTTCCATCTCTAGCTACTGAACCAGGTCGCATCACATGAACCCAGGTGTTTAGACATTCACGATTGTTGTTAGTCAGATCTATGTAGATATGATTGTCGGGCACTAAGCTACTTATACCAAGGCTTTGTAACTTCTCATCAGCCACCTGCACCTCGCGCTGAGCCACGTTTCGTGTATGATAGAATATTACGTCTTTAAAATATCCTCAACAATATGACAAACGAAGCTGGTAGGAACATGGTTAGTCGATACGAATCGGTATCTGAATACGTGGTATATGCATATCTGAGCAAAAGGTTTAAGTGACCGACAGTATGGAGCGCGCTCTTGGGGCTGCCAGGAACGCGCAAAAGCGTCCCATAGAGGCGCCGAGGTTAGTGGTAAGAGAAACCCATGTACGTACCTATGTAGGTAGCTCAGAATGTGCCACTGCAGCCTCGTTGATTCAGGGTATAGATGACAATAGTGGGCCAACCGCCTTAAAGAGGGCTTCGTTAATCCAGCAGCGGTATTGGTGCGGGGTTTGTTCGTCCGTGCTAGGCGGCTCGCTGGAGAACCCTTTGGTGAGAAACTGATATGTAGTTAAAAGCCGAGCTTTTGTGCATGCGAGTTTCAAGAGACTGCATCTGCGACACCCAACCAGAGCAGCTTAGGTCAACCATGTGGATATGGGCGCCGTTAAGCCGTACCTGTTTATCCCGGAGGCATGTTCATGTACTGTAGGTAGGCTGGTAGGTACTTGACTACCTATGATGCACGACACCCACCTGTGCAGCAGTGAGTATGTCGGTCTACTTGTCACTTCCTCACACTAATCTCTCGCTCCCCCACGCGCTTTTTTTCTAAGCTTGTTTGCGGATGGTGGGTTGCGATCGTCGGTGTCGGCGGCTGCGTGATCGTGATGCGCCGCTTCACGGACGCGCTGTGCAATCTGGAAGATGACAAAGTCAATGGTTGAGGCAGGGCGGCCTAAATAAAATCGTCGATTGCCTTGTGCCAGGCTTACGTTTAGGTGGCCATTTCCCAAGGATACCTCCTAGGTAGATGTTATATACCTACATAGGTAGGTACAGGTACCTACCTTGGGTACCTATCTCAGATGTAGGTGCCGAGGTACTCCAGGAAAGTTCTGTGTCTGCCATGTATACCACGTAACCGGCTTATTCCCTGCCATATTTCGGTGCACAGAGGCAGCTCCTGCTTCTTAGGGCTTCGGTCAACTCCGTCGGCATGGCCGTTGGCGCAGCGCAATGGCATGAAGCCTACGCGGGGAGGGGCAGTCACAGCGTGCCACAAAAACCATGCACTGAGCGAAGGAGTCGGGTCTAGGAGTACCTTTGCAGCCGGTGGGGATATCCATCCAGATGGGCGCGTCTGATCTGGATGTACCATCCATCCTCTGGGCTGGAAGGCGCCGCCTGGGCTGCGCGCGTCCCTCTCAAATCCCGTCCGGCTGATGCAGGACATCTGAAGGCCACCCAATCCGGCCAGCTCCAGGGCAATGCAAGCAGCAAGGCATCGAAAAGGCACTGCGCCCGTGACGTCTGGTCCCCAGGCCACCGGAGCCTGCCCGCAGCCACAAAAGCTTTCGGCTTGCGCAGGCCGAAAACGAGCCAATCCGTTGTCGCGCCCATCTCCATCATTGGAACACACTCCTCGTTGTTAGCACCACCACCGAGAGAGCCCACCCCCCCTCGACCCCACATCCCCCGTCTGGAACTGACTTGACCCCTCCCCGCTGCTTGCACTTTTGCCATCCCTCTTCCTATTAAATTTTGAAAATTTCCCAAAACCCCTTCCTCCGCTGGAACTTTTTTTCTCCTTCCACCTCCTCCGCTTTCAAAAAAATCCATCCTTCTCCTGTTTTCGGGTGTTTTTCACTTCGTGGTCGTTCAGTCTTGCTCCTTCGCCCCCGCCCTCCCTTCCTCGACCAAGCAAAGATTTCTCTACTTCGCGTAGCCAAAATGTCGGACGAGGTAAGCAGATGCTCATGAGTGGCTATGTTGTGATTTGTTTCGCATTGTTGCTTTCGTGGAAAACTCGTGGGAGAGAAAAAAAAACAAGCCCCCGCCGTCGCATGGCCTCTTGCACGAGAACCCCGCCATGCGCCGTGACAGGGGGAGACATCAGAAACAGCAAAAGACAACAGGAGAACGAGAAACCGACCTATCTCTTTCCTGCGCCGACTGCATCGCCTCGTCATCGTTTCCTGTCGCACGCCGCAAAAATGGCCCAAGTCGTCGTCCTCGCACCAACACTGACACATCGATCCCCTTCTACAGCAGCACAACCACACCTTCGAGTCGGCCGATGCCGGCGCGTCGGCGACCTACCCGATGCAGTGCTCGGCCCTGAGGAAGGGTGGCCACGTCGTTATCAAGGGCCGTCCCTGCAAGATCGTCGACATGTCGACCTCCAAGACCGGCAAGCACGGTCACGCCAAGGTCCACCTTGTCGCTATCGACATCTTCACCAACAAGAAGCTTGAGGATCTCTGCCCTTCGACCCACAACATGGACGTCCCCAACGTCACTAACGACACCTATGAGCTTGTAAGCACCTGGGCCGCAAGCTCTGAGGATACTGAGGGGTGGCGCAACTACGGCTATGTCGAGGTGTTTTGCCACAGACTGACACATTTCCTGTGGCTCGCTCATATAGATCTACCTGAATGACGACGGCTTCCTCCAGCTCATGGACACTAACGGCAACCAGCGTGAGGACATCAAGCTGCCAGGTGGTAGCGAGAAGGCAGATGAGGTTGCCAAGGAGATCACCCGCCTGCACGATCTGAAGATGGAGGACGACCGTGAGATCTGTTAGTTTGACCTCTTAGAACCCGAAGCAGCTCGCTGGTGACAATGCTAACAGTCTTCCCCTACAGTCGTTGTTGTTACCAAGGCCATGGGTGAGGAGGTTCCCACCCAGGTCAAGCCTTCCTCCGGCTCGTCTTAGGTGGCTTCGCGCCACAATTAGTCGCGGTTGCCGATGGCTCTCAGGTCAACAGGAACCGGGAGCTGTGTGGCTGCGAAACGTTTTGATGGATTACTCGCCAGCCAGATGTCTTACATGTTTGTTGGTTCTTAGGGGCGCAGTGGCTGCGCACAAACACTCACACACACTTACAATGGGGATTTTCGACTGGGCGCTTTTTCTTCTCCTTTTAACGGAGCGGCGGTATAGGAATATTTCGGTCAGACAGAACTCGCTGTTTAAAAGCTCACGATACGTTGTTTTCCTCATATCTTATCCGCTGGAGGGAAAAACATAGGGAAACACAGCCACCCTGGCCGAGCCACTCATACGATGCTCATGGCTATACCTAGATTCTTAAGAGAATCCTCAAGCGTCCTAAGACAACCTGGTTCTTCTGCGTTCATGGCGTGATAATGGGGTTTTTAGCATAACGAATCAAAAGGAAGCGAAGAGAGTTACGGAAAGCGGGGAAAAGAAACGACAAAAATTACCAAGACACATTCGGATTGAAATAGTCGTGATGTAGAGTATTTAAATTCAATCGAGGCCGCCGATTGGGCGCAGACGTCAGTCGTTGAATTTTGGAGCACGTCAGCAATGTTTGCCCTCCTACATGGGTACTTGCGCTCCCGCGTCGTTTGCATGCAGCATATCGGAAAGAATTCACCATCCCTGCAGGCATGAAGCGCGATCTCTAGCGAAATCACATGAGCCCAGACTACGGATCAAGGCCTGTGGCGCCCAAGGTCAGGCTCTAGATAAAAAAGCATCATGTCAGAGCGCCGAAACTATCACAGGTTCCCCAAGGGCCAAACATGCGAGCAATGCCCGTCCAAGCGGTGGTACTCGGAGGACGGCCGTCGATATTGCGATCGAGGCCATGAGATAGAGGCAAGTCCCCCCATCCTCTAGCTAGGGCTTTGCCCGTTGCCACATCCGCAACCCAGACTTATCTGACACGTTATTTGGCCACACTGCAGGGATTCGTGGAGCGAGGGTTCGAGGATGAGGACGCATTTGGGCAGACGGGCCACATCGCCCGCAAGCAGAAGGAGGCGCGCGAGAGGGTGTCGCGGACGCTGTCGGGCAACGAGTCGCGCGAGTTGTACCTCCAGTGCCTGCAGCTGGTTTTGCGCAAGCAGCTCTTCTGGCTCGTACGCGACCGCGGCCTGCCGTCTGAGCTCGAGAGCGTCGTGCGCGACCTCTGGGTGCTGCGGACGCGCAACATCGCTGGTCTCAAGACCGTGGCGGATGCGAGGCGGGAGGATGCGCGTGGTGATGAGGATGGCGACGGCGGCATGTCCGGGTTTAGCTCAGGCGGCGAAACCGAGACTCCCGAGCTGAAGTTGTACAGCTCTGAGGGGAGTGGCGCCGAGACCGACGGCGGCTTGTCGGATGCCACTAGCGCCACCACCATGAGCACCAGGGCCCGCAGCTGGAGTACAGACATCAGCTCCAAGAGGTCCCTCCCAATGCTCATCGACACACTGGCTCTCTGCTATCTGGGCACTCTCTTGATGCGTCTGCCAATAAGAGTTGGAGACCTGGTTGTCTGGGGCAAGAACAGCCAGATTACCTACCTTGATGCTGTAAGCAGCCGCTTCTTAACCAAGAGAGCCTCGTTCGGACTCTTGACTGTGCCTTTACTAACACCTGGGATCAGATCCAGGAGCTGCCCAAGGAGATGCGCACTCGTCTGCCCAGTCGGTATCAACGCATCCTCTCAGCCCGTGTATCGCCCTTTTCCGGTGGTCAACTTCACGAGGCGGTTCTACGGCTGGCAGCATCGTTCAATGCGAACTACAAGCTCAAGTTCCCGCCCCTTAACGAGCCTCTGCTCCTGATGCGCTATACAAGAGAGCTAGCACTTCCGATCGAGATTTACACATTCGCGCAGGGGATGGTAGAGTTCCTCAATTTCGATTTCACGTTTCCTTTGGAGCGGCGCAGAGTCAAGCTTCTAGATCATCCTGACGTCTTCCTCATCGCCTGCATTGTTCTGGCCACAAAACTGCTTTGTCCGTTCGACGGCGGCGAAAGAGCTGTGGAGAGCCCTGCTGCTGCATTAACCAAAGTGGATTGGCATGCCTGGAAGCGGGACTTCAGCGAGCCAGACAGCAAAGCGCTCTCGCGCCGTGATCTTGAAAGGTTAGGCTCAGAGGAGGCGTGGACCTTGAGCGATACCAAGATAGACGACTACCTAGACTGGTACCAGCAAGCCAAAATCGACGACCAACGTTCTAAAGGTGCGTATTGCGCTCGCTTCTGTGGAAGTTCGGATCATTACGAAGCTCCGTCTTCTACTTCAGTACTTCCACACGATAATCATGTCCCTGTTCTTTAAGCCGACTCCAAATCATAACAATTATAGGACTGGCTCGGTTCGCGGCGCTGTTCCCCCTAGATGAGAGGAGCCGGAAGAATCCTGCCACGGAGCTCAACGACGTAGAGATAGATGAACGACTGGTTCGCCTACAAAGTAGCCTGAGCATTGTCTCAGCACATACAGCAGCAGGAAAATCTGGCACTAGGAAACCTGGCGAAGGTTATCATGCTTACCAGACAGTCGAGGAACTGACGGAAACCTCGAGGCCGTTTTACGCCAAAGCAGGTATGCATTCGGAGTTTGTTTCTGCCCGCTGCACAAAGCTATGTACTGATCGTAGTCTGAACTGAATCGAATTCTCGCAGCGGAGCTCTCAGGCATCTCAACCACCAAGCTAGTGAAAGCCGTTTTCCTCCTCGAGCGGAGGCTAGACGCTTGGATCACCACTAACAGGCAAGCAGAAAAGGCTCAACAGGGGGATTCAGAGGAGTGACTAGTATATGGCGACTCTTCTGGGGGTCTTGCGGCAGAGTCGCAGCTACTACTCTAGCAGATTGTTATCCGACTTGAAACCGCCGACTTAACAGGATAAAAGCAAGGCGTCGAACCATATCTCGGATGCTGTTACTTTCTGTGAGGCAGATATCATGCCCAATTCCTGCCAGCTGTATCATAATATATAGTTGAATGCTAGCAGGAGCTAAACGGACATGTAGATAATCTCTGAAACCTGCCCTAGGTAGGTACCCATGCCCACCCTTTCTTCATCATGGTCAAGATCGGGGGTTCACGTGACCAGAGGGTTGGCTGAGAGTGGGGCGGAGCGATCGCATGACAAATGGGGCTGCTGAATATGCCCCGGCACACTGAATTTGCTTAACCCACAGAATTTCAAGGTGGGCTGCTTTTTCTCTGCCTTCAACGTTCATACCAAACCGACCTTCGCAGAGAGCCGCCAAGAGTAAGTTGCCAGCCCCCAGGAATGCGTCCGCGTCGTTGATTCTACGAGGAAATCATGCTGATCTGTCTGTGCGTATAGTGCAGATGTGAGTCCTCCCGCGCCCGCCCGCCCGCCCGCCCAGCCGCACCGATATCTACGATGGCCCCGAGCCGAGCGAGCATATACTTACGTCGATACCCGATCGCAGCTTCGTGAAGACCCTTACTGGCAAGACCATCACCTTGGAGGTCGAGTCCTCGGACACGATCGACAATGTGAAGTCGAAGATCCAGGACAAGGAGGGAATCCCCCCTGACCAGCAGCGCCTGATTTTCGCTGGCAAGCAGCTTGAGGATGGCCGGACTCTGTCCGACTACAACATTCAGAAGGTTCGTGAAATGAAGGGGCGCCACTATCGAGGCGGCCGGGAAAGGAATTCCCGATGGATTTGGCGATCGAATATTTGCGACCGGGCCACTAACCAGTTTGTCCAAACTGCAGGAGTCCACCCTCCACCTGGTGCTTCGTCTGCGTGGTGGTATCATCGAGCCCAGCTTGAAGGCTCTGGCCAGCAAGTTCAACTGCGAGAAGATGATCTGCCGCAAGTGCTACGTATGTATACCCCCGCCCCCTCCCGAGACCATGGCAGTCTCCAGCGCTTGCTCCATGAGGCGGGTGTCTATCGCGCTGGCCTGTGTGCTGATCTTGATCCTCCCCGGTTGCTCCAGGCCCGTCTGCCCCCGCGTGCCACCAACTGCAGGAAGCGCAAGTGCGGCCACACCAACCAGCTGCGCCCCAAGAAGAAGCTCAAATAAACGGTGCAAATCCTCACTTTCATGGTCTCTGGCGTCTCGGATTTTTGTTGGCATTCATCAAAAGGAGAGCAAATGCTGGGGAATTTGCAATTCGGCAGCCTTTGCGAGGATTGGGAACCGGATCTGGCTTGTAAAAAGAAACGACTCGTCGCCTCATCGGACGATTATGACACTATGCAGTCGAACTGCCACTGCTCTTAGCCATGCCCAGCAATGAAAATCCTTTTTACTTGAAACTTGTACCACTCGTGGTTGCTTCGCAGAGCATCGTCAAGCTTGCATTGAATGCGCGCCCGTGATTATCAAGTGTGGGGTTGGTGTGCACACAGGCCCCATAGCTGCACTGTGCTAATTTTAGTGCTTGGCGGATTTCTACTGTACACGCCTCGCCTTTGGCATGCGTCCGCGGATGAGAACTAGAGCAATTACGTGTGCAGATTAACCAGTGCATCATCTGCCATACCTACCGACAGATACATGAAGCCTCGCTCCACAGCAAAGACAGCAGCAACGGTAGCAACACCCGCAGAAGGGCCGCCACACGCTTTTGCACAGGAGTCAATAATCCCACGTTTTGCGACTGCGCAGAGTCTCTGGAAATAGCGAAAGCGCCCCGCCGGCGCAGGCCTCCCAACACCGCAACACCAGCTTGAGAGTCTAGCCGAGGCCATGTCTGGAGCCGGCTATGATGCAGTCGTTGATGTAGACGACGAGGTGAGCAAGAACAACCTCGTTCCAGAATCACCTGCTTTCATCAAAGATACTCTTGCTAACTTCGTCATGCTGGAACCACAGGGCGACCTCGGTCATACCGATCTCCAAGACGATCTCGAGTTCCACAATTCCACCTTCCAAGAGACGGCGCCTGGTGGCAGGAAAGCCGGCCATGCCGGGGCGGGGGCTTCGGGTTCGGGGCTCCCCCTTCCTGCGACGGCCTCGTCTGCCTCGGGGAAGCGGGTCCTATGGTCGATCCAGTTCTACCAGCAGTTCTTCGACGTCGACACCTCGGCCGTCCTGAGCAGATGCTGGGCCGCTCTGTATCCGCGAGCTAACTTTCTGGACGTGCTGGAGGGCAACCCTGACTTATATGGACCATTTTGGATCGCCACCACCGTCGTCTTCATTCTGTTCATCGGCGGCACCATCAGCCAATACCTCGCCGTCAAGGGCACATCGTCGTTCGCCTACGACTTTACTCTGCTGAGTGGTGAGTTGTTTCCCCTTCCCACAGCCCAAATCCGGGAACCAGGTCAATCAATCCACCGTGGCCAGTTATGGGCTGACTTTTGTTCCAACTAGGTGCTGCCGGTCTCATCTACGGCTACACCGTGGCGATTCCCGTGGTGCTCTTCCTTGCGCTGCGCTATTTCGGGTCCGAGTCGGCCAACTTGCTCGAGTGCTGGGCGCTCTACGGCTACAGCAATCTAGTGTGGATACCCGTCGCAATTGTCAGCTGGTCGCGCATAGACATCCTCAACTACGTCTTTGTGGCCGTCGGGTTCGGCTACTCGGTTGCATTCCTCCTGCGCAACCTGTACCCGGTCCTGAGCGCGACAGACCGCCAGACCAGCAAGGCTCTCCTCATCGTGGTTGTGGCCCTCCACTTCGCACTGGCCGTAACCATCAAGTTTCTCTTCTTCGCTCACCATAGCCCCATTGGGTCTGGCTCAGGAGATGCCAAGACCCCGGCCAACTAAGTTGTCTCGCGGGGCTGAAAAGCGCGGTGTGTATGTATTCTAGTATGCAATATTCAGGAACTCTTGGCAGGACGAGCGAAAATGTGGAATAAGTGTCACGATTTTTTTGGGTTTGCTATCTTTGGACCTGGTGTCAATTCGTCGTCTCACCAGATGCCATGTCTTCATGCATATTGTAGTTCCAGAGCAGCGCGGAATTCTGGACCAAGAAAAATACTAGCGATTGGGTCTCATTTCCTATTTTAGTATTCTCGACGGAAGCAGCCTCGGCGGTGGCGAGCTTCAACGTTGAACCTCGCCGCCGTTCTTGTCCCAGTCCAACCAGCTCCCCGAGTACTCGGCAACGTTCTTCCAGCCAGCGTCCCTGGCGAGCTGTGCGGCAGCGCGGCTCCTGACCCCGGCCTTGCAGTACAAGACGAGCTCGGCATCGCGGCTCGGGCGGGGGAAGTCGAATCTGTCGGCAAATTCGTCATCGGTGATGTGGAAGCTGTCGGGCTGCGACGTGATGGGTATGTTGATGGCCGTGGGAATGCGGCCGGTGGACTCGAGCTCGCCCGGCTCACGCGTGTCTGCCGCGGCGTGCGTCGCAACTGGTCAGCTGGGGGAGGTCGGAGGGATCATGCGCTTCGCGTGGGCTTGGGCTCCTCTTGTTCTGCGAGCGAGAGGATAGGATAGCAACGAACCGACGAGGATGGTGTTTTGCGCCGTGCCGGCCTTTGAGGCTTGAACAAGTTTCTGGACCTGCAAGAACACAGCGTCCATGAAACGGGACACGGACGGGTCAGCATGCCCGACATTGAAAAACAGGATCTCGTCTCCCCGCGCGCGAATGCCCTTGTTCCCCCACAGGCGCCCAGTCGACAGGAGCGAAGTGACGCACGTCCTTGAACTCCCAGATCTTGCCCTGCGCCGCCGCTTGAGAGTGGGAGCGCCGGATTGGCACGAGCTGGTGCGGGTGCGGGCGGCACAGATGGCGCGCCGGCACCGGCCACGGCCGTGAGGATTCGCGAGTCGATGCCGCGGCCACGGCGTGATTGCGCCGCGCAAGGCGCCGAGCCGGGACGCCGACGCGGCTGAATGGGGCCGCCCCCGACGGCCGAAACAGGTCTGAGAGGAGCTCGCGCCTGCAAGCCATGTCACTAAGGAGTTTGCCGTTATATCGGGAACAAGGAGGTGGTTAGGTATGGAGCGGCCTCAAACGACCCGAGCCCGGCCCTTTCCGTGTAGCACCACCGAGATCAAATGAGGTAACAGTTGTGGCCGATCACCTGGTCGGATGCGCTGTCGAACCGCATCCTCGAGCTTGTCTAGTTTGGCACTAGGAAGAGTCGGAGGGTGATGCTCAGCCCCACTGATGTCACAGTCGCGCTGGTGATCCCCCCCTGCGGGTCCTTCTCCGAGCGAGCGCCTGTACTTGCCAGCCGTGACGCAAACGCCCGGAAAAGATCCCCGGCAAATGAGAAGCTCTTCCGTGCTGCCTTCCGTGCTGCCACGAGGCTAAGCCTCTCAAGCTACTGCGAGACCTTGTTCCAACGTCAGACAAAAAATTAAATTGCACGGCTGCGTGCGAGGCCCATATTGCCTGGCGGCCTGGGGCTTTATATACAGATTCCTGACTAAGTATTAAGGGGGTATTACTGGATGGTATGTAGCCAGCCAATCGCCCATGTTTCCCACCCAAATCCCCATCACCATCGAGGGGAGCCAAGCATGGCAAACCGGGACCGATGTATCGCGTAACGCCTTTTGTTCGTCATAACCAAATCAAATAGGCGCCCCAATTCCAGCCGAGTCGGGTGACGCCGCACCGTCGACCGTTTCGTGAGACACCATTAGACATGATTCGGCCTTCATCTTCCGGCCTTTAAGGGCATGGGGCCCTAGTTCCATTTCCGCTCCTCGAACGTCAAGGGGCAGTGGTCCTAACGAGATCGGCGTCTATGTTAGTGACCGAGAGTTTCTGTAGGCACATGCTGTCGCCATTGATCCATGACGTACCTTGGGGAAGATGGTCGCGAAAACCTGGATCTCCTCCGACAGAGGGGTCGCGTGGTGCTTCCAGTCAAGCTGCAGAGAAGCCTTGCCGACAAACAGGCACAGGTTCATCTGTGCGTAATGCTGACCGAGGCAGTAGTGAGGTCCCACGCCGAACACAAGGTAGTTCTTGGCACCCTTCTCTTCCGCATCTCCAGTGTAGTATCTCTCGGGGTCGAACAAATCTGGGTTGTCGTAAACCTCGGGGTCGCGCAGAGCCATGTATGTCGTGGGAATAACCATTGCACCTGCGAATATAATGTTAGTCTAACGATGCCACGCGCGTGGAACACACCGAACAGTCTTACCTTTCGGAGCGGTGTACGTGTCAGTAATGGGGAATGGCTTCTTGGTCATGTAGGGGGTCATGATCACGGGTGGGCGGTAGCGGAGAAGCTCGCGAACAACGGCGCGGGTGTACCTCATCGACTCGAGCTGCTCAAGAGAAACAGGGGCGTTGGGGTCTCCGTTACGGGTCTGCAGGTTCTCCTCGCGGACACGGTCCAAAACGTCGGGACGCTGAGCCATGGTCTGGAATAGCCAGGTGGCAGCGCTGCTGGTGGCGTCCTGCGAAGCAAAGAGGAAAGTGAAGACGGTCTGGGCAATCTCGTAGTCGGTGAAGTCGCGCAGGAGCGGCTGGGGCTTGACCAAGTTCTCGGTCGACAGGCCCTTGGCCTCGGCTTCGGTCCAAATCTTGGAATCAACCATTTGCTTGACCCAGGCATCCATTATGCACGTGATCTCGCCGCCGGCGTTCATGCGCACCTTGCTCTTGGCTGCGCACTTGGAGAACTCCTTCAGAACCATGTCGGCGGCCTTCTTGCCCCTCCACGTCTTGGTGAAGGGCAGAATGATTGGGAAGTTGACCAGCTCGAGGGCCTCCGTGATGTAGAAGTAGTCGACAGCGATTTTGCGGACGGCCTCGTCCGAGAGGTAGTGGCCGACGAAAGTGCGGCAAGAGACGGCCGTGATGACCTCGCGGAACTCGGTCATGAAAGGGACGGGCTTGCCTCCGGCATCCTTGGTGACCTGGACCATCTTCTTGAAGTAGGTGTTGTACACCTCCTCCTGTCCGGGCAGATAGCACTCGAGAGCCTTGCGGGTAAAAAGACCATTCAGGCCCTTGCGGAAGTCGACGTGTGCCTTGCCGTCAAGGAACACCCAGTTGTCTGCGCCGAGAAGCTTGGGGGCGGCGTCCACCACGCATGGCTTCACGTATGAGGGCGAATTGAAGACCTTGCGAGCCAGGTCGCGGGTAGAGGCGATCACAACGAACCTAATGTCGGCAGGCAAGCAGGTGAGCACATATTAGTTGGAACGAGCAAGAGCGGCGTTTGGCCGGCGTGTCTAATGTCGGCAGCACATGGAAGGGGGGTGTTGGAGAGGCGGGGGTTCCATACTTGTGGAAGACGGAGACGCAGCTCAAGGGACCGCTCTTCCACTTGGCATAGTACTCCTCGAACTTGGGGTTGACAGATTGGAGGAAAGGACCAATGAACGGCTCCTTGAATCGTGGGCCGACGATGGAGCCCTTGCTTGTTTGGTAGCTCCCTACGCGCTGGGTCGTCAATGTTATGCTCAAGGTTTTGGTGGGTGTCGCGATTGCAGGCTTCGCGAAGCCGGGGTGGCGCGGCGAGGGCGGACGAGGGCGGGCGTGGGCATGGGGCACATACACTGGTCGTAGACCACCGCAACGAGCAACAAAGTGACCAAGATGGACCAGACGCTAGCCTGAGATATGGCCGCAATGACAGGCTCAAGCTGCGGCGGCAGAGGCACAGAGCCGACTTTCAAGCTGGCCAAAGGCGAGGCAAAGGCCGTGCCATTGCCGCCAAAGGACAGCGACGCCATCGCAATCTGGGACGGCTCGTGCTGCGAGCAATCGGGGAGAGACTTGTGGCGTGGGGTTGGAGGCGGCGCCGGAGGCAGGAAACACAAAAAAAAAATATTAAAAAAAATGCCAGCCCAGGAGCTTGTTGAGCACAGCGACGTCTTCGCAGCGGGAGGGAGAACAAATGCTCCAGCACGGAAGAGGGAGAGCGCAACAGCACGAATATTAGAACCTGGGAAGGGTCTTCCTCGCTTGGGCTTGCAGATTAAATTAGGCATGACCGTTTGTACTCCATCTAAAATGTGACTTTATCCTTGTCCAGGCGGCGGGTGTCAGTTCCTTAGCTCCGCGCTCATCTGCCATCCCAGCGCCTGCGGCCTTGACACCGATTTTTTTTCTCCCTCCCTCCACTGCCATGTTCATCGCTCCCTCCACATTGAACTTCGCTGTCTCTGCCCGAAGGTGGATTTTGAACAGTACCTGCACCCCCACATCTTTCCCTCTCCTTCCCATGATCGCCTGCTGTCTGTTCCTTTTCGCCGAGGCAGCTCCATCCAGAGGCGACCCGCTCACCTGTCGCACTCACCTGCCGGGCCCTTCGAGTATTTTTGCAGATGGGGAACAAACGCCCAACCTATGGAATGACGCATAACACCAAGTAGCCTTCCCGCGTGGCTCTGTTGGGACAACAGCGCGCAAGCAAGACGCCGAGCCGAAGAAGCCGGATATCGGTCCATAAACCTCGGCACGATATACATCGCGACCAGCTACTGCATCTTGTGGGACGATCAGCATTCCCTTGGAGATGAGAAGGCTCCATCCGCGTCTCTCTGCCTGCAGCGATGTGACGCATGTCGTACATCGTCACCCCCTTTTCCCTTCTCGTGCGCTAAAATGTGCCTGGTGACGGCCTTCCCAATCGAATAGCACCATAATGTGGGCCACGCAGGGACCGAGCAGCCCAAAAGAGACTGATGGTTTTTGTTGAGGAGCGTGGCGGGCTAGGTGCGCAGGTCTAGTGGGCGGTGTGCAGAAAAATAAAATTGCTGTGAACATTATAAGCACATATTCCTGTCATTCGCAGCTGCGGGTCCTTTTTTTCTTAAATGATGCCATCTTATTGATTGGATGGATGACTGAGCTCAAGACTAGATGTGGTGACGCTAGGCTCTGCTGCCGAGCGTTCCGTTCCGTTCTAGGCCGCTGACTTGGTCAGTTTTGGCCTCCGTCGGGAACATCTCAAACACATAGCATTGACATCCAAGGTCCTTCTTAGATTCCAAGTCAAGCGTCAGTTCGCGCTTGTCTAAACCCGGACTGGCCATATTGCGCTCCATTGGCCAATCATGGCGCACATTCAAATTATCGGATTCGTATTCGTGATCGCGCACGCCATGCACCATCAAGACTTGCGCTGACCAACCAAACGTCTCTCTGTTTGTAATTTGCGTGGCCTGCGCCCCACCTCGCCCTCTTGCATCGAGGGCCGATGTTTTCGCGATGCATCGGGACGACGGGGAAAGCTAGGATCCCGTCACGGACGAACATGCGAAGCGCGGGAAATTACCCACAGATTTCGGTAAGCTAAGTTTACTTGCAGGCAGATCGTTTGAGTCGGCTATGTGCCGCCTCTTTACCTACATCCAGCAGGCAGCTCAACCGTCAAGACCATGTGTTAATGTCATCACTAGAATGGGCATATAGGAGGGGAGCACATAGCAATATTCCGGGGTATCTTTCCCTATCTAATCGTTAATTGAAAATCCGGCACCATCTTCACCTACAAAAACAATAAGCTACCCTATGTACATGCCATTCTGGCTCCCAAGGTATAGGAGAGCGACAAAGCTTCTCCGGAGGCAGGTGGTTAGGTATTTGCCCAGTCATACTCAACACATTACGCCTTTGTCTTTCGCTTCTTGGGTTTGGCCCCAGGTTCCTCCGGTGGTACAAAATCCTTCTCACGCTCTCGCTTTCTCTCCTCCTTCCTTTCCTTGGCCTTCTCTTGCCGCTCCGCTTCGGCCGCCCGTTGTTTGGCCTCCTTTCCCAGAAAGTACTCTCCGCTCTCGATCTGGAGGTCAACCTTGCTCTTTTCAGGCGCCGGAGGAAAGGCCGTGTATGTTTTCTTGGACTTGTCCGTAACCTTGTGCGGCACTCTCCTGTGACTCAGACTCCTCTTTTTGAAGTTTGGCAGGAATCTGTCCCAAGACTCGTTTGCCAGAGCAGGGTCCTTGGCCAGCTCCCGTTTGACCATCAGCTCTTTGATGAGGTAGATGGGATGTATGTTGGCCATGCAGTCCTCCACCACTCTGCGCACCTCCTTCAGTCCCTTGAACGGACCCATAGCCGAGACCGTGTTGCCGTGTACGAGAATGTACGTCGACGTCAACAACTCTAATGCTTTGAGCGTGCTTCCGTTGGGTCCTAGTATCCTTTGTCTGCGCTTGACGAAACGCTCTTTGTTGCCGACGAGGTTGCGGATCTTGATGATGTCGCAGGCTACGCCGTCCTCAAGGATCTTGATTGCTTGAGGTGCTGGGACGCTTCTGGCCAGGAGCTTGATGAGGTCGCGTGCGTTGAGAATGGCGGCGGGGTCAAACGTTTTCCTCGTCGTCTTGACTGTCATCGAGCCTTCGACAAGGTCGAGTGTCGTCGCGATGCCATGCCGCTCGAGAGCCTTAGTGACCAGTGGCCAGCACTGCCTCAGGTAGACTTCGCGATATTTGGGGAAGAGAGTAACGAAGGAGGACTCTTCGGCGAACGTGCCGCCGGCATTGTCGGCGGGCGTGAAAGGATCGACTTTCCACTTGTCGATATCGCCCGTATCCCACGGCTTATCTTTTTTATACGTCGAGGGCATTATGTTGTTGTGCGGGCGATGGTGGCTTTTTCTTGCGGTTCTTGATCTTGCTGCTACACGTCGAAGCTCTGCCAGCCGCAAAGGCGTTGATCACCGCGTTTTTTTCTTTTTTTTTTTTCCTCTGTTCCATGCCTCCGACCAACTCTTTTGCCCCACTACCCAGCAGTGGGGCCGCGTCGCTGAGCGTCTCCACCAAGAGCAGCGTGCCTGCTTGGCTCCATCAGTGGGCTCCCCACCTAAGCCTATCAAGGTAGCAGTTGTCGTTCTTATCGGCCGGGAATGGGCACCAGAAGCCGCCGCCACATTTGGATTCCGGAAGAGTCCGTCCTAGACGCCGGTTGCTTGCTGATGCCCAATTGAAAAGTCTCGTAAAGACAGTCTCAGGTCTTCGGCGGAGCCTTTAGCATTTGTACAGAAGGTTTCCGGCATTACTGTGCATCGTTTGCTCTTTCGAGGCAGCCTGGCGTTTAGGTTCGTTCACAGTCTTCCAATTAGTGGCTTGCCCTTGGAGGATCTGAGCTAGCCTGTCTAGGTTAGCTCGGCCGACCAGGGCTCGCCTTGCGGGCCCACTTCGCAGCCCGCTTTCCCGGCTTCCAAACTGGCGTGTTAGGTTTCTACTGCTAATGGTAGTAAAAAACACTAACAGCCTGCTGACCGGGGTGCCGATAATCTCACATCTGTCTTGATAAGGGGCTTGCGACAAAATTTCGAGTTCGCGTCTCCTTCTCACGTCGCCAATCCCCCTCCGCGGCACAACCTGGCGACCAGCACGAGCCCTGCCGACACGATATCGGCGCAAACCAGATCACACCGCCGGGATAAACACGCCGTGTTTTCCATTTGTTTGCCCCAAACCTTCATGTACGTTTTTGTCTATTAACCCAATCGCGCCACCTGCATCGAACATTCGCTATCGTGACAAGACAACGCGATCTCCACGGCTGCTCTTTGCAGCGCATCTTAACTTGGTATCCACCTTGCTTCTGGAAACCACTGCGCAATCGCCGGCCCTCACGCCAGGTACTGGGGCTAGTCCAGGACATCGACCCTGGCTCGCGATCTAGCACCTTACTTTTCTTTTCTTTTTTGTCGCCGGAATCTAGCCTTCGAAACGCACTCCCACGATCCTGGACGTGGCATACAGCTACCCAGCTACCTACCTTCCCACGGCACTTGCCCTTGGTCGGTCACGCCCGGCGGCCGTTGATAATTTCAACCTTCAACCACACCGATCACTCATCCGGAGATGGACGATAGCGCACACCTTGCGCCAGTTTCGGCTGCTCTAGAACCGATGTCAGGATCGGATTCTGGCCCGACACAGGCCGATGTTGCCCACCTAACAGAGCTTGCAACACTGGCAGCCACCGACCCTGCGCTGGATTCTCCCCACCTGAGGTACGTTCTGAGACTGAACATGGATCTCCCCACAGTTTCCAACTTGGGTGGCGTCTTCCTACGACTGTGAGCGACTGTTGCAGCGATATTACGTGTCGGGAGGACGTGAAATGTGGCTCAGTTGAGTGTGAGGAATGCTCGACGCTTCGGGCGGATCTCAAGTCTGGATGACTCCGGGGAAGTTCTCTTGAAGAAAGCTTGGGCAACGGCTGACATATCGTCTCAGTATCAGGGAATCAGCAGCTGCCACCGGTTCTACGTCAGCGACACCCATCATGGAATCTTCACCTGCGCCACCTGCTGCGTCAACGCCCGCTCCTGAAATGCAGATGTCGGTTCCAGAAAACGAGCTTGCTTCGCAAAGCACCGAGATGCCTGTTTCGTTACCCGAATCGCATCCCATACCAGATGCCCTACCCGTTCAGCTTGCGAATATGCCTTCGGCCGAAGTCCCAGCTTCCGCACCTTCTCCGGTTTCGGCACCAGCACCCGTACAAGCATCGGTACCGGCACCGACACCGATACAGGCCCAGCAGCAAGCCGTGGCCTCTGCATTGGCGCAACTACAACCTTCAGTTCCAACGCAGCCCTCCCCTGCGATACCTCCACCAACCACATTCGCGGCGTCGTCACCTGCCTTTGCGCCTGCAGGAAATCTGGTAAGTCTGGCCTAGCTTTCTCGGCACCGATTATCTGGCAGGTGCTGCCTCTAGACTACCCTTCTCGCAACCATCCTGCCAGCCCGTCAAATCTGTCGTGGCTGTAGTCTCTCTCCACCGGCACTTAACCCCTCACCCCAATCTCGTTGATCCCTGGCCTCGTTGTTGGCCCATTTTATCAGTCGCTATCAGTATAGCAGATAAGTACTCCTCTGCTGGGGTGGATCTCTCCACAAGACGCCCTTTCCTTCTACATCTGTGCACCTCTGTATCCAGCCTCCCTGCGTCCCGTATAGCATGTTCCGATATCAAGTGAAATCGGCAACACCTCTCCACCATAAGGCCTTTCCTCTATCGTTTTTCTAGGTAGTATATCGCATCTGCTACATGATGGACGTGGCTACTACCACAGGGTTAGCACCCCTGTTACGCACGGCACAGCCAGGGGTTAAGCAACTCAATCGCGATAGGCCAACATCCTTGAACCCCGCCTCAACCGCTGCGGCCTGGGCCGGGGCGGGGATGCCGCTCCGGACGCATCTCCCGATTATGCCTATCGACAACCTTGCCATATTTCTTACTTTATCTTATCTCCTTGCGCGTCTTTATCATCTCTGTTTGGTCCTACCAGTTACGCCCAGTTACTCGTGGTTGGCCCCAGTTTGTCAACGTCTCCTTGCTTTCTGTCCTTTTGTCATTACTGAGATGCTGTACCTCTTGGGCCCATAGATGTCGACAATGGCTAATCATGGAGAAACTCGACAGCCTGTCTGCCAAAACTGCAGCACATCTACAACTCCGTTGTGGCGGCGCGATGAGACAGGCGCGGTTCTCTGCAATGCATGCGGCCTGTTTCTTAAGCTGCACGGGCGACCGCGGCCAATTTCCCTCAAGACAGACGTCATCAAGAGCCGAAATCGTGTAAAGTCGATGCGGCCTGACCTGGCACTTAAAAAAAAAGTATGGTTGCATTCCTAAGTATCTTTCTCAGTAGCTGTGGTCTGGATTCCCACCTGCTGACCGCCGATTTAGCAACAGCAAATGCAGGCTGCTGCGGCCGCGAATGGGACGCTCGACGCTCAGACACAAGCCAGTATAGCTGGTGCCGCCCTTGGCGCCCGGCGAGCAACGCAAAAGTCCACAAATGGTCACGTTGAAGGTACGACTATTCTGGCGGCCCCCTGCGTCAAGCATCTCCTCGATATGCTAACATACAGCCAGGCTTTGAAGACGGACAATACCCAGCAAATGCTCTACCAGGGTTTGGCATTGATGGGCAAGCTGCTGTTCTCCTAAATGGGGATCACCTTCCTCAAACCCCAGAGCAATTACTTGCAGCGATATCGAGCTATAAGACACGTGTCTCAGAGCTCGAGGTAATCAACGACTTCCTCGAGCGTCGGCTCTCACAGTTTGACCAATATGGCGCGCCGCCCCAAGAGCCGCCGCAGGAAAGTGCCGCTCAGGTCGAGGCACAGCTCCGGTCTGAGCTCGAAGCCGCCAACCAGGCCAACGCCCAACTGCGTGTTGATCTTGAGTCAGCAACGCAAACGAACACTCAATTGCGGACTGATCTGGACGAGAGCCACAGAAGAGAAAACATGTTAAAGCGACGCCTGGAGGATTTAGAGGTCGAGATGAGGACGGCCAGCGAAACCATTGACTTCCAGGAGGAAGGTCGAGCCGCGAAGAGGCCAAGAGTTAACGACTCTCCGCCGAAGGCAGAAGAGCTAACTCCCCCGGCTGCCGCATGAGACTGATGGTCAATCTGCAACGGCTCTTTATTTTTATTCTTATTTTCGTCATTGTTTGATGAAACGAGGACTATTATTTCCTGCCAAACCATGGATAAACCCTTAATGCGGCATCTTTATAACCACTATTCCATGGTGTTGGTAACAAGGCTTTGTCTCCACCTGCATGTCGGCGAACATCGATGAGAAAATATGAGGTTTTGGGAACTGTTCAGCGGAGGAACTTAGGTGCTCTGATGTTTGACAGGCGTTAGTGTCTGCAACGGAGTCGGACAGCCACACATCAAGACGCGCAAATGTGATGACTTACAAACAGTTGCGGCCGAGAGAGCTGCGACTAGCTCCGAAGAGTGGGAAGCCAGTATGGCCTAACATTTTATCATTGTCAACTGGGGCACGGTTTTGGGTGTTGCATGTCGACATTGTGAAACGATACACAGGGGGCTCTGAGGGCGACTGGGTTTGGCGGGATTGCTTCGGAGCACGCCTCCAGGATCGGGTTAATGATGATCAAGGTTGGGAATGGAAAACCAGGGGAACAAAGTCAAGCTATGCGCCATATTCGAACACCTACAGCATGTAGGGAGGGCAATTATCCAGCAACCACGCAACTCTACTTTCAAAGTACACAGACAGTCGGTCGTACATGGAACATCAAACAGAGTAGCTCGGCGACCCTAGAATTGCCAAGCTGAGTGCAGCCATATCACCAGCTAGACTTCATAACTCGACACGGATGGCGGCCAACAACAGCGCATCAACTTTGGCCCCTTTCGGTAGCGGTTGCGAGCCCCTGGGCAGGCATACAAGGGCATTTGCACCTCTCAGACTGCCTACCCTGGAGCTTCGTTGCCCCCCCGTGCTACTCGCAGCAAGACGCCCGTCCCTCCCAACAGTAACGATGGCGCGGTGGAACTCTGGGCGGGACTTGTCGAGAAGAAATTCGTGGGAAAGTGTCACTGCGACTTTGGGTAGACCGGCCGGCTCGACCCCTGACAGGCGGTGCAGCGACGGCAAGACGAAAAGGTGGAATGTCACCAGGGCGGAAGCCGGGTTTCCCGGAAGGGAGAATATGACCCGTGGTATGCGGACACCCGAAGATTCGTCCTTGACGGGCACAGTGGCAAACGTCGTCGGCTTTCCTGGTTTCATGGCCACGCGGCCAAAGTGAATAGTGCCGCCCAGGGACCGCTCTATGGTGGGCTTGAGTAGGTCCATTTCGCCCATGGAGACGCCGCCCGTGGTGATGACAAGGCTGGCGCGACTCAGGGCAAGCCTGAGCTTCTCCTCCAAGACGCCCTGCTTGTCAGACACGATTCCCAAGTCGAGGACCTCGTAGCCGCACTGGCGCGCGGCCGAGATGAGGGTCAATCGGTTTGTGTCGCGCACCTCGCCGAGGCGCAGGTCCCCGGGTCTGTCATGCTCTACCACCTCGTCGCCGGTCGAGAGCACGGCTACGGTTGGCCGCAAGTAAACCTTGACCTCGCCGACGCCGACGGCTGCGAGCGACCCCAGCTCGCCTCCCACGGCCGATATTTGTTCTCCTGCGTGTAGAATCACGCTGCCTTTGCTGATGTCACTGCCCACCTCTCTGATGTTCTCACCCTCTTTCACACCCTGTGCCAGGATCTCAACCTCCTTCTCCTCCTGTCCGTCGTCCGTCTGCGTCTTGAGTACCGTGTCTTCGACCATGATTACCGAGGTCGCGCCGGGTGGCAAGGGTGCACCCGTGGTTATGCGTGCAATCTCGCCCTCTTTGAGGGGTGGAGCCTCCCTAGGGGCGGCGTGGGAAACGGAAACGACGGGGAAGACGCCGCGCATGTCACCGCTCTTTGGCGCCACAACTGCATACCCGTCGACGATACTCGCTCGGAAGGCCGGCACGTTCTCGCGAGCCTGGACATCCTCGGCCAGCACAGCACCCACCAAGTCCTTGTCAACCTTGACCGTCCCGGCTGTGGGCGCGGGCGTGTGCTGCTGGATCAGAGCAAGAGCATCTTCGACCGATAGCATCGGGTAAGGAGACTCGCGGTGGCGGCGGGTTGGCCCTAGGCTAGGGTCATTTGACATGGCCTCGGAGGACTCTGGTTTAGTGTGCCTCACAAGGCCACCGTGGCCGTGGTCGCGGCCGCAACCGTGCGAGTTTCCGTGAGAATGACCATGGGTGTGGCCTTGAACTTGGGGGTTGCTTGAGGACGCAGTAGCAGCGGCCACGCCAGCCTCCTGCTCCAGCTTCTTGACACCACCTGAGTGCAGAGCTCGCGAGTTGGCACCTGAGGCCTGTTGACAGGCGTGGGGCAACAGTTTCAGCACGGCCTGGAGGTTCTCCTTTGCACCCTTGGGGGAGCCAGGGAGTGTTATGATGATGGTCTTATTACGAACACCCGCCACAGGCCTCGACATCATGGCAACTTCAGCCGACCTCGGCGGTAGCTTGTCAGCTTGGACGGCGATGGCAATCGTGAGTAATATTAACCATGCTTACACGGAGTCACGAGCAAGGACGCGGCAAGCATCCCATGCACCAGCCCAGGTGCCTGCTTGTGCAGTACAGCCGCAACAGCCTCTGGGGTGTGGTCATGAACGGCAAAGCCGGTGCCCCCTGTGGTTAAAATGAGATTGGGCGAGTCGGTGGCGTCGGACCACAGCATGATGCTGCGCTGGATCTCAGTGACCGAGTCGGTCACGATCTTGGTCTCGACGACATCCCACCGGCCAGCACCGTCCTGCTCAAAGACGCCTCGTAGCGTGGCGTCTGCCGCGTCTGTCGACGGGTCCTGGGCAGCCGTCGTGGAGACGACGAGAATGGCCGCCGTGAGGGACGGCGGATTTGCCATGGTGGAAATCTCTGTGGCAGCAAGAGTGCTGTATGCACGTCAAGCAGTCAAGACTACAATCTCGAATGCCTTTTCTGCTTCTGCTTTCGTTCCCACAACCCTTTCCCAATGCGTCGTCCTCAAGAAGCGGCACCTGTCGGTCCTGGACGAGACGATGAAATGCGGGGTCAGCCAGCTCTCGCCCCACAGTTGGGGAAGGCCGAATTGGAGACAATGCAAGGGCAGCTTGAATATTTTTTGAACTCCGCGTCGCGTCATCCAGTAAATTGAAATTTCCTCGACCTCAACCACGCCACACTCCCAGGCTCGCCGCCCACCATGGTGCGCATAAAAGAGCGGTATCTTCTCGTCAACCTCTTGTACCCTGACGCGCTCAAGGACGCCAAACCGGGCGAGCCTGATTTGGCTGTTCTGCACCGGCCGACGACCAACGATCTCACTCCCCAAGCCATCTTGCGGGCAGTTAGGGCACAGGTCAATGTTCTCTTTGGGGACTATGGCTCCGGACTGATTGAACGTGGACTTCAGCGTGGGTTACTATCAACTGACTGATCAAGGCACTGGCCGGCCTGGACAACCTACCTGGGATCATCGCCCAAGAGGCCCCCACCCCATCACCCGCCCTTGCCGACTAGCTTAACTGACTTGGTCTCACCGTGGCGACCCCTCGAAGCAGTCAAATACCTGTCCAATGCCACTTCCACCTTCATCCTCCGAGTCCACCGTGAGAATTACCGTCTCGTCTGGGCCGCCCTCACCTTCATGGACCGCGTGCCCATCAAGAACGGGCTGCCTTGCACATTCCGCGTTGTTCACGTCGGCGGGACGATGCGCAAGGTTGAGATTGCCGCCATCCGCCGCCACAAGGCCCTTCTGCGCGCCGTAGAGCATCAGATGGCCGGGTCCGAGTCCGACGTGCTGGACACTTTGTTCGGCGGCTGTTCGACCGAAGCCCAAATGCGCGGTGTCGTCATGGACGCCCAAAGAGACGACGCGTTCGAGTCCGCCGGCATCGATGAAGATGATTGAAGAAAACCCAGAGACCTACCTCATCTATACCTATCATGCGGGGGCGCACGACGACGGGGGACTGTGCTTGCTATTCGGGAGCTCTCGGAACATGCCAAAAAGGCACATGGTCGTCACTCACTTCTTGGTGCGCGTCACCGTGATGCCACTATTTGGTATGCCCCGAGGGACGTCCATGATGGCATCACCGTCCTCGTCGGCAGCCTGGGCAGCGTCTGCTGCCTCGGCCCGCGCCCTGACCTGTTCCTCCCACTCGCGCTGCTCCATCTCGTCATACGCCTCCTTATTATCGATCCAGCGCTCCTGAATGTCCTGGACACCCATGAGGGAGGCCTCGTTGCGCATTGCAACCTGCCAGACCGAATCGTTGGCACCCTCGGCACCACCAAACACGTAACCGCTTGCGCGGTCGAGCACTCGGAGCAGATGCATCATGCTCTTCTTGTTCTCCACAGCGAGCACCTCGAAGCCGACGAGGCCAAAGTCCTGGATCAGGTTCGCGACGGCTCTGTTGAGCCTGGCAAACTTCTTGCTTCTGAGCGAAGGGTTCTCGGCCTCAAGCTCGGGGAGGAGATACGTTAGGTCCTGGACCTCGGTATAGAACTCGAGGTTGAATGGGAGGCGCTCGTAGGACGCAACCTTGTCGATTTTGCTCAAGACGTTGATGTGGGGAAGGTCCATCTGCAGCATGGCGCGTAGGGCAAGGAGGAGGTTCGAAATGTAGAGCGAAGGCTGTGTTAAGCAGATGCTATCCGAGAGATGCACCACAACGAGCTGTTTTTTTTTTGCGCGCGCGTTTCATTACCAGTCAGCCGATGCTTGAATAAACTGAGACTGTGAGAGGAAACCACGTACTCTGTACCCGATCTTCTGTAGCCTGAAGAAAATGTTGCGCAACGAGTTGTGGTGTGTGTATAGCTCAACCTGGCCTGGGCAGTCGAAGATGATGTAGTCCTCTCCAAGTTCCTTGAGGCCTTCCTCTAGCCATTCCATATTGTGCTCCAGCTCTTCAAGGGCATAGAGAATACCGCCGTTGGGTCCAAGGCTGTCGTCAGCCATGATTTCCTCGAGAGTGACTAGGGTTCGGATGTCGAGGGCACAGGGGTAATTTGTGCGGTCGTTGGCCGGATCCAGGTTGACGACGGAGCTCATGCGACCTATGGCGCCCATGAACTGGTGCACTATAATGTTCAGAAGCAGGCGAGTCGAGAAGTCAGCCTCAGGATCGTCCAGAGAACGCTTTATGGAGTCATGCGCCGCGACGTCGGTAGGCTTACTTCCATAGCAGTATGTACTTTTGCCGGAGCCTGGAGCTCCGACAACAAGCTGCGCAAACGGCATCTTTGCTACCCAAAAAAGAAAGAGAAAAAAAGTCAGGATTCTGGTTGCTTTAGAAAGGCTATCAGCGGCAGGCGATGTAGTATCGTCCTTGCCTAGGTCGCGTGCGTCTCGTGGAGCGCAGCTGAAGAGGGTGTCAAGGCAGTGCTGAGATTTCCATCAAGTTCTACATGCCTACCTAGTGTAGCATAGCATGTCGCGATCTGCCCCTCCTGCCATGCGACGGGCCATGGATGCTGGAACCCTGAGGCGTCGGTGGATGAAAAGCCCCACTGGCGGAGCACCCCGCCAAACCCGTCACTGTGGCAACCCTGGTAAATCCACCATGTCAATCTTATCGCCATGTGACATTTGTTTCCTGCGACGCCTCTGGAGCGGTTCCATGAGGTAGCTACCTAGCGGCGCTAAAGAAGCTGATATCCACGGGCCGCCGGCCACAACGACGATCTAAAGTGATAGCCCGGAAGCGGTTTTTGCCAGTGAAATAGTCAGAGACCGTAACCCGCTACACTCGGCCGCCTCGCAGGTCGCATATTCACACACAAACAATCGATCCAAGGAGAACAAGACGGCCCCCACAGAAGACATACCGCTCCCAGCTCAGGCAACATGTTTGAGGCGGAGCCAGCACCGGGCGATTGCCCAACCTCGATCAAGTTTGCGCCCGAGTCACGGCGCCTGCTGGTTTCGTGCATGGACGGAAATGTCTATCTTTACGAGATACAGGGCGAGGGCGAGGATGCGCGTGCCTCGCTGGTGAATCAGTACCCCCAGGGTTGCCCGGTCTTGGACGTCACGTTTGGTCGCGACGACAGCGAGGGTTTCTGTTCCGGAGCAGACTGCGCGATTAAGAGGTAGGAAATGGGTCCTCTACTTCTGCTGATGCTGGTTGTTGGGCGTCTAGCTAACCCCGGTGCCTCGGAAAAAGGATCGATCTTGAGAGTGGGGATGTCACAGTCGTTGGGAGACACGAGAAACCGGCTCGGTGCATCACATATGTGCCGGAGTACTGTAAGTGAGCTTGGGCTTGCCTTCCCACGTGCGCATGACGCACTCCTCCTTTCGAAACTGCTGCCCTGCTAATGCGAAAAGGGGAGCATCTCAGCAATACTCGCGTCAGGAGCATGGGACTGCACGCTCCGCTTATACAACGCGAGGGATCTGTCTAGCGAGCCGATTGTGGTGCAGCTGCCTGTCAAGGTGCACGCAATGGCTGCCAGCAAGACGAAACTCGTCGTTGGGATGCATAACCGCATGGTCCAGATCTTCGACCTCCCCGAAATCGCGGCACTCCTCAAGTCTGGCGCCAGCGGCACCGAGAGCGGGCTCAAGCCGTGGCAGCAGCGCGAGTCGTCTCTCAAGTTCATGACGCGCGCCATCGCGTGCATGCCCAACGACGCCGGCTATGCCACCAGCAGTACCGAGGGGCGCGTGGCCGTCGAGTTTTTCGAGGATTCGTCTGAGGCTCAGGCACGCAAGTACGCCTTCAAGTGCCATCGCGCCCCGGACCCGAAGGACCCGGACACGGAGCTCATCTACCCGGTCGACTCCCTTGCTTTTCACCCAGAGTATCTCACTTTCGTGTCGGGCGGCGGCGACGGCCAGGTCGCCGTCTGGGACTCGGAGGCCAAGCGGCGCATGAAGATCTTCCCCATGCCGGAACAGTTGGCTGCCCGCGCCATGGCATTCTCCGCTGACGGCCGGTTCCTCGCCATCGGCACCTGCCCCGGCTTCGAAGACGGCATGGAGAACTACAGCGGCAAGGGCCAGTCTCACATCATCATACGAGAATTGGCCGAGAAGGATGTCAAGCCGAAGCCAAAGAAGGCCAAATGAGCGCTTTCAGAACAGCCATCAATCAAGGAACTTTGTATGACCCTGATGAAAACATGGATATACCACATCTCCTCTTTTTGCCTCGCTGTTGCCCTCTCACTTTTGATTTGCCTGACTACTGCATCATGGCGTTTCGGTTGTGGCTACTGTGGATCTTGGAACTCTATGTGTTAGGCTCTGTATCAATCTTTTTTTCTTATTGTATCCTGACGATCAAGGCCGCCTAGGAAGATGAAAAATGCTGAAGCTGTGGACTGAAATACCTGGGAAGGCCTGTCTCTCTTAACCGTTTTCCAGTTTCTCTTGACAGTTGACGCCCCACGAAACGATGGCTATCAAGGGGGTATCGAGCTTAACCAAAGCGAAACAATGCTGACCCAAAATACAATATCGAGCACGCCCCGGACAAACCAAGACCTTGCCGAGATGGAACGTCGCGTAATAAACGGGAACAAGAAAGAAAACAATGCCACCGAAACCTCACCCACTCCCAAACAGCTCATCCTTGCGCGTGCGCCGCTCCCAGAAGATGACGTTGTCGCTCCGCCTCTTGAAGTATAGAATGCGGTGCTGTGGGATGAACTCCTCGTCCGTCTGCTCCGACTTCCACACGTCGAGCGCCCTCTCCATGGCGCCCTTGAAACGGTCCTCGTACCCGACGATGTAGTCGCTACTGTCCAGAGACGGATCCCACCGCAGACGGCTGATGACATCCGCCGCGGCCCGGAACTTGCCCCCGCCTCGCGGCCGAGGGGTCAAGCTCGCCGCCGCGTCCTTGACCTTTCGTCCCTTCTTCTTCTTCCTCTCCTTCTTTGAGAGCGAGAGCCCGGCCACGTCGTCGAGCGAGTCCTCGTCGCCCTGGTCAGCTTCCTCCTCCTCTTCTTCGTCCTCCTCGTCCTCCCCGGCCGTGTACTCGCCCCAGGATCGGCCGTCGACAGCCAGGTCGCCCAGGTCCCCCCGCCGGACCACGGAAGCGCTCATCCACATGCAGTTGGCGTCGTAGTACTTGGCGTCGGTGCGGATCAACTCCTCGAACCGCTGGAGCAGCGACTGCAGCGTGCCCGCCACCGCCCGCTGATCCTCCTTGGAAGTGGCGTCGCCGCCGCCCTCTTGCTGCTGCTCGAGCCCTACAAGATAGCACCCCTGGTACTCGCGCTCCTCCTGCTCGTGGCCATCGTCTCCTGAGGAGGCTGCATCAGCGGCGGCGGCGTCTCCAGCCTCGACGAACCGCTCCGGCCACATGCGCGCGAGCACGCTGGGCAGCCGTCGCGAGATGTCAACGAGGATGATGGGGCTGCGCGACTCGAACCAGCCAACAAACTGGGCGCCCCGCGGGAGCGAGATGCCCCAGTAGCTGAGCTCGAACATGATGTATGTCTTGTACGAGACCAGGAAGTCGGCCGCCCCGCTCGGGAGGGCCGCTGGTACTGGAGCAGCGGTCAGCGACCTTGGAACGACATGGCCTCCCAGAAAGAAGGCATCCCAGGTCATGCCTTCCTGCGCTAGCAGGGCAGCCGCTCGCCTGAACTCGGCAGCCATGGCCCGAACGGACGGGACCGTGGCGGCGTGCGAGGTGTTGAGCATAGGCGGGAAGAAGCCCAGGATGGCGAGCGGCTCGCGGAAGGTGCGGTGGTAGCTGAGCTTTTTGTTGTGGAAGAAGGAGTCGAACGCCAGGTCCTTCTGCCAGTCAAAGGAAGAATAGTGGCTGAAAAAGGAGACGAGGATGTCGGCGACGGACGAGCCGGGGCCTACTTCGCGGGCTAGCGACTTGCACACGCGCGCGAGCAGGACCGAGATCTGGATGCCGCCCAGGTACCCGAACCGAATCGAATAGATGCCGCGCGTCTTGGCCCAGGTCCTGACGGCGCGGTGGGCGAGGCGGAACTTTGCCAGGTCTGGCAGGGACCGGCGCAGGTAGTCCAGGTCCCGGGCCGCTTTCAGCTTGCCAAGCGTCTGCGCCGACAGGGAGAAGACGGGGTCACCGGCGGGCCGGTCCAGCACCGCCGGCCAGCCCTCGGCCACGGCGGTCGCTGCGCAGTACTGCAGGTCCATCTTGACGCCCTGGACCTCGAGCTCCAGCATGGTGCCTGTGTTGGCCCTGACCCGCCGCACGAGCCGGAAGCCGCGCGCGGTGGCCTTCCTGATCCGCTGCGCCATCAGCGCCATGAAGACGGCGGGGCTGTAGGGCCCGATGCACATGACATCGATGTCCGAGGCCGGCGTCCAGACACCAAGGCCGTAGGATCCAACGGGCGTTACGACCAGCGACGGCTTGAGGCGGCCAAAGGCAGAGGGCCCGTCGGCGACGTCGCCCCCTGGGTTCTCCAGTATGAGCTCTTTGAGCAGCTCGAAAGCATCCTGCCGGCGGGCCGCCTCAGCCTCGGTCGGGAAGACTCCGAGGGCCGAGAGAGAGTCTCGCAAAGACTGGACGTCTTCCAGCGCGCCCAAAGCCTTCTTGGGTTCGACCGGGACGGTCAAGCTGGCGATCGCCTCGCTCGTCGCGCCCCCAGACGCCATCCCGGCCTCGAGCCTCAGAGAGCACCTGATGCCCCAGTGGTCGCCGCCGTACGCCGCCATCGCGGCCGCCTCGTCGCCCTCCTGGACCGCCGCTGTGTTTTCCGCCTCTGCGTGGCCAAACATATTGAAGCCCGCCACATCGAGCATGCCCTCGCCCCTGAGGAGGATCCGGTCATATCGTTGTGGTCTGTTGCCGAGGCCGTTGCCGACCATCTGGCCGGCAAGCCCGTTCAAGCCCGGGTCAAAGGTCGCACCGCCCTCATCGCCGTCTTCATTGTGCCCGGAGCCGCCGGAGGCAGCCCAAGTGTCGACGAGCCCTGCCCCATCCAGCATGGTTTCGAGCCCGGTGATGTAGGCCGCCGTCTGCGCCGAGATGTCGCCCTTCTTGATTGCCGCGCTGATGGTGAGTGGCGACGTGGTGATGTTGAAGTCGCCAGCCAGGATCCAGGGCCGGGCCTCATAATTGCTGGCCAGATGTGCCAGGATGCGCTGCAGCTCTCCTCGCTTTGCCGAGACGGCGCCGTCCGTCAAGCCGTGTGTAAGGTGCACGGCGGCTAGGGCGAGCGGGAAGCACTCGCCATCCTCCCACTTGCCCAGGTCCGGGAACGTAGCCACGACGGCGCCTTTGTGCTGGCGCGCAAACGGCACAGCTTCCCAGTCGAAAGGCCAGCCGCTCAGGACGACGATGTTGAGGAAGTTGGGTAGGGGCTCCATGTCGTCCTGGTCGGGCGGGCCGTGGGAGATAAAAGGATAGGCCGCGCGCACGCTCTCGTCCCGCAGAAGGTAGGTGAGGAAGTCGTCGGCTACCTCTTGCAGGGCGAGGATGTCGGCCAAGCCTTCGCGCGACAGTATGTTGCGCACCAAGGCCGGGTACCTGTCTCTCCTAGGAGGGTGAATGAACTCGGCTAGGACGTTGTAGCTGGAAATTCGAAGCTCCCGAGGCACCACCCGCTGCTTGTGTACAGCTCCCGACGAGTGCCTCCTCCACATTTTGCCATCCTCGTCGTAAAAGAGAGAAGTGCTTTGTGGAAGTCGGACCTCGACCTCGCCATCATCTTCTGCGACGGCGACTGTGTCTTCGTAAAAGCCTTGGGGAGTGTCGAATCTCGAAACAGAGCCTGTGCCGAGGTCGATGGTGCCCCAGGACTTCATAACGCTGGACGCCACGCCGTTCTCTAGAGTCGACCGCTCCCGCACCAGAATGTGGAGTGTGTCAACCTCCCACTCAGCCCTCGGCAGGAGGCCCACTTTCTCACGGAGGAACTCGTGTGCGCTGTCCAAGTCGTCGCTCTGGGCGACCGTCATGTGCAGCCGGTGGGCGGCGGCGTCGCTCTGGCCCAGGGCGGCGAGGACGGTGCCACGGACCTCCTGCAGCGCCTCTCCGCGTGCCGTGTCACTGTCGCAGCGGAATATGGTGTTGTCCCGCCGGTGGCAGAAGACGTCGGACGAGTCGAGCTGGACTCGCAGGGGGCTGTCATCCCCTCTCTGCCGCCTCCAGGCGTCGATGCCGGCGCCCATGTCCTCGGCCGCCCGCTCGAGACTTTCAACCTTTACAAAGGGGTGGACCAGGTTCAGGTGCGGGGGCCATTTCTTGTATGCCTTGTCGTAGAGGGCCCTGAGCCGGTCGACAGACGGCCAGAGGTCGCGCGGCGGGATTATGCAGAGCGCCGTGTCATGTGAAGATGTTGAGATGGGCTGGGAGGCTTCGAGAGTCGGTAGCTGGGCAGACGCCATGAGCGAGCCCTCGCCCGAGGGATGGGAATGCTGCCAGATGGCGTGGTTCTTGTGCTGGTCGGCAGAGAGAGGCTCGCTCTTCTTGTCCGCGTGGCCTGAGCACGGGTTCGATGCGTCGTGATGATGAGCAGAAGCAAACGCTCTTCACCCAGAGCCTGGGGAATACCGAAGTATTTATTCCCATGCAGCATCTTGCAGTACTTGGCTACATACCTGCCGCTCTATCCCGGCCCCCACCTCCCTGCCCGCCCCATGCTTTCGCTGTGTGCGTGCGGTCCGGCGAAGCGACGATGCAAGCTGCATCCGAAGTCCCTTGCATTTCCTGACTCGTCCGGGCAGCGCGTGCGCAGGCGGCTGACGGACGGCCTCCAGCTGGGGCTTCAGGGGCTTCAGTGGCTGAGCGCTGCAACCGCGCGCGGGCAGGCACTCAGGATGAATCATTCCAGTTCATCCCCTCATTGGGAGCAGCCAGCAATCGCTCATCGGAGGGCAGGAATGCAGGAAGGAAGGAGCTGTGCACTGATCAAGGACAGCAAAGACCAGCCCAGCTACTGTAGCTGTCCCGGGCAATTGACAGAACCACACAACCACAAAACCACATCTTGCCAAAACCAAAGTCGCATGGCTGCGCAAGACCGCGCACTGCCCGAGGCTCGCTGGGATCAACTGGAACTGTGCATGCGGCCGGGCATTTCGCTCACCCAGTGGAGCCGCACTTCCAACCCCAGAAATCCAGTGGTCAGATGGCCGGTATGTAACCATCTGCCTCCCTCCTCCACCGTCTGCATCACGGTCCCGGGCTAATATCCCTCCAGAGTTGGTTATGGCGTAGGATTAAGGTGCTGCCACAGTCTTCCTATGGAGCAATCCGCGTGGGTTCGAGTCCCACTCTGATCAGTTTCTTTTTCCTCTTCTTTTCGTCTTTTTGATTCTTTGTTTCTTGGGGTTCTCTGATGCTGTCAGAAGTCGGCGTGCATCAATCACGAAAAAGAACAACTTTCATGGTGTCCAAATGAAAAATTCCCTCGTTGCACGGGCAGAAAAGCTCCAAAGCCCGACCTGCCTCTCTACTCATAGCTGGAATCTGGGCCCCAGTCCACAGCGGCCACGCTTTTGCCCTTGGCCTCCATGATGACCTCCAGCTTGTCCTCGTTGGTAACCCACCCGCTTCGTCTCGTCGCAATGGCGAATTTGATAGGGTCCCTCCACTCTTTCCACCACGTTTCTTCGCTTTGCACAGCACAGCGACGGCCGACCTCGCCTTTGCGATGCGTCGCGAAGGGCCAAACTGCCTTGACAACCTCATAGGTGCTCCGGCCCGTAAACAGCGTCGTGACCGAGGTCACGAACCGGTTCACCCTGTCCGGAGACTGTACGATGACCCGCGAGTGCAGCATCGAGAGGCTGACCGTGAGGACGCCCTTGTAGCCCATGGCCGCCACCATGGTTCGGATCTGGCCCTCGATAAAGTTCAGGTCCATATTCACCATTTGCCTCTCCAGCACGAAGCATTTTGTGTGGCTTTGGTCCTGGACGTAGGCCCGCGCCCAGGCCTCGAGCGTACCGTCCCCCGCGTGCGGTGTCGTTTTCGGCTTTGTGCCTCCCCGCAGCGCCGGCTCGTCGGGCGAGATGCAGCGCAGGTAGTCGAGCCTCTCGCACGGGTCGTCGGGTACCAACAGGCTCATGAGGTTGCACCGCACATCAAAGTCGACCCGGCGCCCGCGATTGCCGCGGATTTCAATAACTGGCTTGGGCGGCACCGTTGCCTGCATCCGCACCAGGTTCACCAGCGCCTGTTCGTTAGCCGACAGGTACATGGCCGTGGATTTTATGCCTGTCGCCCCCTGCTGAAGCTGGAACGTGGCCGGGGAATAGAGGCTGTAGTCGAGCCGGGGCAGGCCAGGGTATCGCTGTGGCCGCCGTGATGTAGTGCCGCCATCTTGCTGCTCGAGCTGTTGCTGAAGCTCTTGCTGCTGCTGCTCCTCAAGCGCATGGTCATCCTCGACGGGCGAGGGGCTCGAAGGACCCGAATACGGAGGCGGCGTGGCAACAAGTGCTGCTGAGTGGGTTGGCGGGTTGCTCGCCGAGGAGGAGTCCGCTGCTTGTGTCGAGCGGTCAGAGGCGTGGTGCTGCTGTTGTATCCGAGGCTTCTCCTCTGTCGCTGTGGGAGCAGACATGGTGGATAGAAACGAGGGCAGCGGTCGATCCGAGTCGGCAGACTTGTGTCGTCCGATGTATCCGCTCAACGTTGCTCGCGACTGTGGCTCAATCACTGACTGCTATGGCTGCCAGGTGTCGTTGGGACGATCAACCGCGAGGTTCAGAGCTGTGAAATGAATGCCCGGCGCAATGCACGCGAGCCAGCAGCATTCTGCGGACAGCGGGCTCCATTGCTTATCTTTGCCGTCCGGGCGGCTGATCTCTTGGTCTGAAATGGAGGGGAGCGTGCAAAGGCCGCCAATGCCCGCAGTCGTCGTCTTCCTCCCCAGGCAGCAAGTTCCGAGCCTTTGAGGCTGAGCCTGGGGCAACATCCAGGTCTACGGGACACTGCCTGCCAGGGGCCTACAATAGGTGGTGGCTCAGCCACCACGACTTTGCGTCACCAGCGAATCGAGGAGCAACACGCCCACACTGCCGGGGATAATACAGTGCGTGAGAAATTAATGCGTCACATGCCACACGTTCATACCTTCTTTCTTGCTCTGCTGCCCGTCAGTCAAGATAGCCATTTGTCGTTGAAGTAGAATTCGGGGGCTTTTGGCCCACGAGCATGAATCGCCAGGATGCAGCTAGAAAAAAGCCAGCACATCCATGTCCCATCCCATGTATGTGCACCTTGCCCGACGTGGAAACCATCGAGCACCAGCCTGATTCATAAGGTCGTATGGTGTAATGGTTAGCACATGAGGTTCTGAATAAGAGCCTTCCTCAGGATCTGGGTTCGATTCCCAGTATGACCTTTTTGTTTCCGTTTTCTTTATTTTTTTATGTTGAACTCTTTTCTTTTTGTAAATGTCACTTGGGGTTTTTCTTTTTGCTCTCCTTCTGTCTCCGTCTCCCATTTATCCCCGCAACACTGAAATTCAGACCTAAACAAGTGGTTAACCAGGCGCAGATATAAGCTCTACTAGATGACCTGGATGGGTTTTTGTGGCGATGATTATATTCGTAGCGGAGTTCACAACAGGACAATACGTCATAGTACTCCTACCTGACCCTCAATCATCGCCCATTGTACACAATACCAAGCCACAGCCTCGGCTTGAACCGTTCTGTGCCCACTACTGAACCAGGTCGTCCACCGTAAGCTTGCGGCGGATCGCAACGGCAGCTGACCCGGGCTTAAGTTCTGGCTTTGGAACCCTCTCAGGAGGAACTGTGGGTGAGCGGCCAAGGACCTCGGCCCAGAGCCGGCGCTCTTCAACATAGCTATTGCGGCAGTCGACCGCCTCGGCGAGCTCCTCGCGCTCCCGCTCGGCTCGGATGCGGAGTCGCAAAGCATTTTTGTCCTTGGTGGTTCCCGCAAGACCGAATGCTGAATACACCAGCACCTCGTCGACTTCCTCCTCCATGTCCCCGTCTGATTCGACCAGGTCAATGGTGGAAATCGACTCCCAGTCCGATCCATAATCACCGCCTGGGACTTCGGTGGCCTCTTTGCCGCCGGCAGTTGCAGGCCCTTGGGTTGGAGACGTATTGTTATCCATGCCGTTTTCATTGAAATCCTCGCTGCCATCAGATGGCTCATTATTGAGGGATACTGGGGAGGCATCCCGATGGCTGGAATCGGTTCGGACCGCGGATGCTCGGTGTTTCTCTCGTAGCTTATCGGAAAGGGCGCTTTCAACGTCTTCATAGGACATAAACTCGGGGCCGTCGTCATCATCGTCCTCGCGCTGCGTCTCGTCGTCCTGGTCGTCCACAACCGTCAGGTGGAGCCGACGTGCGCAGCTGGCGAAGAAAAGCTCTCGACCAGCAACCTCGGCCTTGCCTACGACCTGCTCTGGGGAAGGCACGTGCCTGGCATGAACAGTCAGGTGTCCCTTTGGCGCGGTCGTACGGGAGCGGCCACGCGAGCAGGCCCGGGCGTTGAACACGGCCTCGCACACGAGCTTCCGAGTAACAGCCCTGACGATTGCGTAAAAGTCGGCGAGGGCGACGAGCCGGATCGAAGGTGGCTCGTGCGAAACGCTCTGCCAGTTCATCTCCTCAAAGGATGCGTTCATAAAGACCCGCTCCGACAGCTCAAGCCAGTTTTGGGGATTGAAGAAGACGAGCGGGTCCAGGTGATGTGTGTGCTGCGCCTCTGCATCTATTTTGGCCTCGCTGACTAGCTCTCTGCAGTTGTCGACCGTCAAGAGCAGGTGGCCGTCCTTCCTCTGTCTGGACCGGGCGGTCGCCTCTTCATGAGCCTCCTGGAGGAGCGAAAGGGCGTCCCCTGCCTGCTCCAAGGCCGCAGCGCACTCTTGACCAATCTCGACGGCGGCTGGGACCTGATGCTTCTGAATGGGGTCTAGCTGGCCACCCTTGCGGCGCTCGCACTTAGCCCGCTCGAGGAGGTCGAGGTACTGGCGAACCTCCATCTCGGTCTTGGTCTCTAAACGCGCGGCGATGAGGTCGGGCCTGTGGCGGCCCAGCCGGGCCAGTGCCTCGAAGAAGAAATGCTTCTCCTCGGGCGTCCAGAATGTGAGACCAAACTGGGAAGGTGGCAGCTCAGGCCACGGATATGGCACGTGCCGGTCACAAGCATCCTCGATGTCGGCGTTGAGGAGGGCGACATACTGGTGGTTTATGGCGCCCCGGGCGCGCTTGAAGGGTCTCAACACGTCTCCAGGGTCCTGTGAATGGGCTGCCTCCGATCTCGATCTCTTGAGCGGCGACCGCCTCTGCAAAGACCGCCTTGCCGCCTCATCCTGGCCTCCATGTGTACGCAGCGCTTCTTCACGCGGCCTCCTGCTTTTCTTGGCCACAGAGGATGCATCGGAATCCCCTTGGTCTGGAGAGTAGGCTGAGCCTGGCGGCGAAGAAAGAGATCCGTCAGAGTCTCGGCGATGCGCGGGCCGAGCCAAGAACAACCTGTCATGCTCCTCTCCTCTATTCTCGTCGTTGGAGTAGCCGGGCCCCGACTCCTGCGATTCATCATCAACCTCCGAAGCATCCCTTTTTGCTTGCCCCAGAGCTCTCCCCCGAATTGAAGCTCCGGGAGCGGCGTCGTCCTGACTGTCCCAGCCACTAACGTTGTCATTTTCGTTGTTACCAAGGTCTGGCGATCTTACTCGTTGGTTGTCCCACGATGCGCTGCGGGGGCTGTTATTGACAGAGCCCATGGTTTCGATTTGATTTTTTTTTTATTTTTTTTATTTTTTTTTATTTTTTTTTTTAGCTCATGCGCTACGTGAACACGGGACCCAGATTCCAAGAGCGTCGTGATGCTGGTAATGGGTCTGGTTGTGACGAGAAGAATTTTTTGAGGTCGGTGGCCTGGTCAAGCAGCATCTTTTGGGTGGAGGTGGAGGCAAGCCGCCTTTTGCGGGCAGGAATATTTCAAATTGACAAAGGCGATTGATTGTTGTACGGGAAAATATATATGTCCTAGGTATGGTTTCTTTCTGTTGGTTTCTTGACAAGTTGTCTGCGGGGTTAAAGAGCAAGCAAAGAGCATGCTCGGGAGACCAAATCCATTTACATCGAAGCCAACCTTTTCTTTTCATCCACGTCGAACACTGCGATAGCCGAACGGAACTTGATCGGCTTGAGGGGCAGGCAGCAAACTTTAGCGGCCATGATTCGCTGACTTCCAAGCGCCACTCGCTATTGGTCTGTGCTGCAAACCCCTGGCGCTCGCTCGCTGGAGGGCCCCATGACACGGATGCTCTCATGCAGGCGTGCCAGACACACGCTAGGTCTAGAGATTGGGAGCCATCCAGGACACCCAGACCCATCGCGATTTTTTCCCCCCTTGAAGCTGTACGGCGAAAGGACGCCCGGGTTGCGAGCACCGACCAAGTGTATGGGATACTGGATTCGAGACCATCTCGCTGGCCGCTCTTGGTACTGTTCGTGCCATGCTCCAGCATGTAGCAAAATGCCTCTTTCCGCGGCTGTCGCCGAGCAGTAGGCGCGGCCTTGCCACCTCAGCGAGCCTGTTCCGTGCAACACCACATCGGCGCGCCGAGAGCATGCCCAAGATCGTGCTGCGCGGGTACCAGGAAGAATGCATTCAATCGGTTCTCTCGTCTCTGAAGAATGGGCATAAACGCCTGGGCATCTCTCTGGCGACTGGGAGCGGGAAGACGGTACGCACGCCAAAGGCCCCGAGGTCAAAAAATGGGGCCAGATTGAGACTCCAGGACTGACACGCTCGGTATCGCCAAAGGTCATATTCACGCAACTGATTGAGAGAGTGCCGCCTTTGTCCGACTCTGGGACTCAGACGCTGGTGCTCGCCCACAGGCGCGAGCTCGTCGAGCAAGCGGCGAGGCACTGCTCTAATGCGTATCCCGACAAGAGCGTTGAAATAGAAATGGGACCGCTTCATGCCACGGGCGGCGCAGACATCACAGTTGCCAGCATCCAGAGCATCACCTCGGGGGATCGCCTGGTCAAGTTCGATCCTAAGCGGTTCAAGCTTGTGCTCGTGGATGAGGCTCACCACATCGTCGCTCCGGGCTACATGCGGACGCTGGAACACTTTGGCCTGGCCTCCAAGCGCCTAGACTCGCCCCACCTCGTGGGGGTCTCGGCCACCTTCTCTAGGTTCGATGGTCTCAGGCTCGGGGCAGCCATTGATGAGATCGTGTACCACCGGGACTACGTCGACATGATCGAGGACAAGTGGCTCTCAGATGTACTCTTCACTACGGTGGAGTCCTCGGCCGACATATCCAGGGCGCGATCAAGCGCCAATGCCGACTTTATACAGGGAGAACTGTCTCGCGCTGTCAACACTGATCAGGTCAACGAGATTACTGTCCGCAGCTGGCTAGCCAAGGCAGAAGGCCGCAAATCCACCCTCGCCTTCTGTGTCGACCTCGCCCATGTCGCTGGCCTGACGCAAAAGTTTCGCCAGTACGGCATTGACGCCCGTTTTGTTACGGGGGACACACACAAGGTGGAAAGAAGCGAGATGCTGGAGGACTTCAAGAGCGGTAAATTCCCTGTTCTCGTCAACTGCGGCGTGTTTACCGAGGGGACGGATATTCCCAACATCGACTGCATTGTCCTGGCGAGGCCAACGAAGTCACGAAATCTCCTCGTCCAGATGATTGGAAGGGGCATGAGACTGCATTCAGGTAAAGCCAACTGCCAGATAATCGACATGGTTTCCAGCCTTGAAACTGGCATAGTCACCACTCCGACGCTTTTTGGGCTCGATCCCGGTGAGCTTGTCGATAACGCTACTGTCGACGATCTTCATAGCTTGAAAGAGCGGAAGGCCGAAGAGAAGGCGAGGAGAGATCAGGTAGCTCGCGCTGGCCCAGAAACCGGCCCGAGGTCACACTCGGCAGTTTCTGTGTCATTCACCGACTATGACTCCGTCTTTGACCTTATATCAGATACCTCCGGAGAGCGGTTCATTCACGCGCTCAGCCAGTTTGCCTGGGTTCAGGTTGCGCCGGACCGCTACGTCCTTACCAGTCCGAGAGGAACCTATTTGAGAATCGAGAAAATTCCTGGGGAGGAGTACAAAAAGGCAAATGGAACCGCGGCAGCTGGGGCATGCTTCCGAGCGATTGAGGTGCGGGTCCTCCCGCCCGGAACCTCCAAGTCCCCCTTCGCGCCGCCGAGGGAGCTGCTCAAGGCGGCGACCTTGTCCGACGCTGTGCACGGCTGTGACAAGTACGCTGCCGAAGCCTTCCCCTTCAACTTCATCTCAAGGCGTCAGAGTTGGCGGAGCGGCCCCCCCTCGCAGGGCCAGCTGGACTTCCTCAACAAGCTTAGGCGTAACCAGGAGCCCTTGACGATGAAGGACATAACCAAGGGCAAGGCGGCAGACATGATCACCAAGTTCAAGCACGGAGCACGGGGCCGCTTCGCCGAGATCGAGGCAGAACGCCGGCGCGTGGAGAAGCGTGTGCTTACTTCAGAGACGCGAAGGCTGCGTGAGACGGTCTCGGTAGGCCCGGTTGCCAGATGAGGATAGGGCGCAAGCCTGGACGCGAGGAGCGGTTTCGTGTACAAGTACTAAACCCAGAAGGGCGCCGATCAAGTCGGGCCTGGCGGCAAAGCATTCAATTTCTCACTGTGGCTCCCCAGAAGCGGAGGAGGACGGATTGTGTTGGGATGATATGATGCTCTCCTCTCTCCCTACCTACCTATTATGAAAATCTCTTGAGATAACAAGCACTGCGTTTTCCAATCCTGGTAAAAACACGACCCCCTCCAGATTCACACCTGCCGTCCAAGAAGGCAGGCACAGAATCATTGGCTAACAGGAAGGATTACAAAGGGCAGAAAACACTGACTTCTCGCTGTCCCAACTCACTTTGCCGTCATCTTTCCTAAAGCATGAGGGAAGCGCACGCAGGAGGAAGTCGCGTCCCAGCCAAACTTGCCTTGCTTGCTGGATAGCAGACTCCTCAAGTGCCACCACAAACCAAAAAGAGGAAAATAAACTTTCTGCATTGTGCATTCTTCTTGCCTCTTGCCCAATCTCCGATACTTACTAGACAGTCCCCATTAGGCCCACCTGGGCTCGCATTCCCTCGGACACCAGCTTTTCATAATCTCGTTCCTCAAATCCTTCCCAAGCCAGAACCATGGCTGGCCAACCCTATAAAGAGCCCGACGCCGGCGCCCTCTGCGAGATCTTGGCCCAGAGCCAAGCCGTCACGGACAGCAGTGACGTCTCTACACCTCCCACGTCCGGGATCGTCGACAGGCAAGGACCATCGAGGGCAATCCCAACTCCGGCAAGGTCGAGTGCTCGCCAGGCTCTAGACAGCGCTCGTCCGGACTTGAGACAATGCGAAGGGCTTGTTGCGGACGCTCGATGCTCCGAGACGAGAAGCGAACTGATGCCCTTTGATTACACCGGCTGCGTTGCCCCATCGCCTTTCCGCCATCACTTGCAAGCGTCGTATCCGCCTGGCCTACCCAAGGATCCAAGTTGGAGGACCCAACAAGAGCGCGCCAGTTTGACCGGTATCAACGCTCGCGCATTGGTTGACGAGAATCGGAGGCAGGTCCGCGCCTACCTCCGGTATGCCCGCGACGAGCAGGAAAGCCGGCAGAGCCTTTTTGACAAGCTAGACAAGGTTGAGGAGACCCTTCTCAGTGTTCGACAGGAGATCCAGAGTCTCGGGCCCAATCGCCGCAAGGACAAGGTTCCTACGGCGGTTCTAGACATGATCAGCGCACTTCAACTCAGGGAGGGCGCGCTCAATCAGGAGCGCCAGGAACTCTTGAATCTTCTTTGGCTTAGGCGCGCCGAGGTCGAGGGAATCATCACGGGAATCCTAGAGAACAAGCCGATGGAGTTCAAGTCGAAGGAGATTCAACCGACTGTCGTCGCGGGTCCGCCGTGCGCTCCTAACATCCCTGATATTGATGGTACGCAAAACCGCGGGGTAGGTGATGGATCGCAAAGCGGAATGCCCGACCAATCCTCGGCAAGATTCATCAGGTCAGGTGCCTCACAGGTCAACATTTTCGGGCTTGATATGCAGGCTCGGGATCCGGATCTCCGAGCTGCCTACGAGAGAGCATACAGTCAGGGCATCGGTGGTCTTGCCGAGGCGCAGAGACTCCCCAAGGAGCCCCCGAGACCAAGAAAAAGCGTACCCGACTGGTTTTCCGTTCTGGATGAGAAGGGAGTCATCACTCTCGGGTCGCAAGGCGAGGAAAACCGATTCGTCGAGTTGACGAACAAGATTTGGAGACTGGAGGAAGAGATCAGGCGGAACAAGTACAAGCGCAAAGAACACGAGCAGGCCGGAGGCAAAGGCGCCCCAAAGGCGCCGTGGGACGATCATTTTCACGGCCCCAATCCCGGCTGGGTTCACCAAGTTCACCGGTTGCGTGGTGGCTGGTGGAAATGCCGGAGCGGCGAGGATGCCCCACAGGCCGAGAGGCTGTGTCAGCTATGCCACTCGGACAGCCCGGAGTCGTCAAGAGCTAGCTCACCGGTGCCGCCGATACCTTGGAGAATGACTCGGAAATCCCCTCCGCCCGCTGACTTTCTCCTCCAACAGGAGAAGAAGCAGCGGCAGCGTCATGACTCTACCGCGACATCGGCGGAGTATCTCGAGGAGCTAATGGGCCATATACGCGCTGCCATGGCTGCCGTCGCGGAAAAGGACAAAAAGTACGTGACAGCCGTTATGCAGCTCGAGCGCCTGGACGTCAACCGCCAGCTGCATGGCGATGTGTGAGGAGGAAAAAGAAATATGGTCTTTTCAGCCAGCCAGAAGTAGCTGAACGCCTTGGCTATCCAATATTAGTGGCGGGAGCAATGGCGGCCCATTCAGTCGTGTGAAGAAATGGCTTTTGGTGGCATCAGGCAAAGGAAACATTACGCTGCATTGGCGCCGCGGTGCTTTTCTTTTTATTATTTGTTATTATTATCCCTTGTTTTCCTCACTGTATGAAAACACCTAGAGAAGTCGTGGTACATTTGGTTCCTCGGGGTGCTCTGCGCAGCCAGCATACGTCAAGGGAAAGATAGGCCAGATGCCAACGCGGATGCCACGGCTCTAAAAGTCACTGCCACTTTTGTGGCGCTCGGATGCCGACGGACGCCAGCGGTATGTCGTAAGGATACCATCCTCCTGTCTCATCGGCTCACGTGGAGAGTTGCGTGAGCGTCTTTATAGGTCAAGTTTTGCGACCAGATGAACTGCAGCTACATGGAGAGTTTGGTGCGTAGGAATCGACGAGGACAAACCGTACGCAAAGAACAAAGATGGGTTGCCTCGTCCGTTTCACACCAAGCGGCGGCTCTTGATGTACTTTTCGCGCCTTGAGGGATGCATGCACCTACAGCTAGGACTGACTGCATTAGTGCATGTTCCTTGGCAATTTGGACTCGACCCATGTATGCACATATATGGTGGCTGCGAGGCGAGTCGGCTTTTGGTTGACGCAGGGCGGCCGAACGGGTCTGGCGCCTGCGTGGGGGACGTTGGCCAAAGCAGCGGCGGGCGGCTGCCACTACTCGCAGTGGGTGGAGTGGGTGGCACGGTGGATGCCGCCCGCACACAGTGTGCCTGATACGCAGCCGTGCTGGCCGCCACTCCACCCCGTCGCCCCGTCGCCTGGGGTTGCCGTCGGCCCCTCTCGTGGGCCAGGCTCGACCAGGCCCTTGTCTGCCGCTCTCCAGGCTGCCCGCTGGCCTGGTTCGCAACCGCAACTGTAGCAGCCCTCCAACCCTCCCCTCGCCCGCTGCATCGACCCTGGCTGCGCAGCCGGGCCTCGCACATTGTTCTGCAATTGGGGCCCTTTTCTGCCTGCCCTCTCCGATCCGCCGCTTTGTGCAGCCTCGACTGCTGTTGCGCATACACCACGCATCCGGCCAGCACAGCACATCACAGCATCCCACAGCGCAGCGCAGCGCACCAAGACGTGCCGCTGTGCGACGCCCCCTCCCCTGGACCCCGACGCCCCGACCTGGCCCGCAATCCCCCGTTCGTTCTATCCTGCGCCGTCTTCCTGCTGTTGCGCAAAGTTACCGCCCGGCCTCGTCCTCGCTGCTCGACGGTCGCCACCTCAGTTCAAGGGTCGCTCTGGTCGCCGCGACCATCCTCACGCGATCCGCCTCCATGCAGGCCACTGCCACCATGGGCGTTCCAGAAGAGGCTGCTCCATCTCGCGGAGGTACAGGCGAACCGCTCACATTCCTCAGCCTGCCACGCGAGGTTCAGAAGGCCATCGTCGCGCATGTATGGCGGCCAATATCCTCCCCGCATCACCCTCTGCCCGCTGCCTCCCCCGCCGGCACGCAACTGCCCAACCCCTGATACAAGTTGCGCCAACTTGCTGATCTTTACTGTCGTGTCGGACCGTCGCAGTGCTCGCAAATCGATCTCATATGCCTCTCCCTGGTCTCCAAGCACTTCCGCGACCTGGCTGCCGCCCAGCTGTACCGCAACTTCCACATCGTCTTTCCTGACGAGGACGACCCCGCGTTCGATTCGCCCATAGACGGACTCGCCGGCGGCCTCGATACTTTTGTCACAAGCGACTATGACTATGCGAGACACCTCCGGGACATGTCCCTCGATACTCTGAGCGCTGGCGACAAGGCCGAGACGGCATACAAGCCCTATCTGTTCAACGTCAGCTGCGGCAAGTTCATGAACACGCTCCTGCTATTGACGCTGCGCAAGTCCAAATCTCTAGAGGCTTTCAGGTTAGTGGCGCGCTGCTTGCCACCCAGATACTAAACCACCCAAACCAAATGCCTTTTCTGCCTCATTGCCCTTCCATCTCCTTCTCCACGCAATACTGACTGGTGTCTCTCTCGCTCAGGTGGAATATCAGGGTTGAGCTCAGTCGTCCTGTCTACAAGGCCCTTCATGCCATCGAGACGCTCAAAGATGTACATATCCGGTTCCAAGTCGGTCCTTCCATGTATGAGACGCCTCCGCCGCTCCCATACGCCGCCTCGCTCGACAACAGCCCGACGCAGCCTCACGCACACCTCCCCGACGTCGGCCCTGTGGCAATTCCCCAGATATCCCCTTTTGGTGTACAGCCACCGCCACAGATGCTGTACGCGAACTCCATGATGCCCGTTGCGCTGATTCCGGGGCCTGGACCGCCGCCTCCGATGCCCAAGTCGCCCCCAAGAGCCAAGAGCAAACGGCCGTCGTTGTCCAAGGAGCCACCGACTCTCTCCGGGTTCAAAAAGCTCAGAAGCTTAGCAGTTTTAGACCTGGATACTCTCGACGTCGTCTCGGAGATCCAGGCCTGCATCAGGAACTCATCCTCCACCCTGACCACACTCAAGCTGTCCTTCTCCGACCACCTAGCATCCCAGGCCAGGAAACCCCCGCCAGAAGCGGAGCTTGACGATTCGGACCCGGATGACGAATTCCAAGTCGTGCCCGGGCCCCCGCACCCGGCCCCATACGCTGACAGCAGCCTCAGCATGCCCGCAAGAGCCTACCGGGCTGCTGAGGAGCGCAAGTGCCAGGAGGCCGTGTTGGGGAGGATCTTCGATGTGGAGACTATGCTTGCCAAGAAACCCCCCAGGAGAGCCTCGTCCAAAGATCAGGATAAGAAGGAGGCAAGCGAGACCAAGAAGCCTCAGGAAGAGTGCGACCCTCCCGATCACACCAAAGAATTCATCAGCAAAATTTCCGAAGTATCTAGCAAGTTGAACGATTTCAGATTGGCAGAAAACGGTGCGTCCTCGGATGCGAGCATCAAGCAGCAGGAAATTGTGGACATGATAGTGGCAGCAACGAGGAGATATGTCGATTCCATCGAGGCAAAACCCAGTATTGAGAGCGAAAGCTCTCCATTCATCGATATTCCTGCCGCCTCTGGACATGCAAAGGCCCTGGAACCGACTTCAATCGGCTCCTCGTCGGCCGCCGAAGACAGACTGTCTGAGAAGATTGCTGTGGCGTCCGGCAGTCAAACTCCCGGTTCTTCGTCTACGACCGAGCCACGCGCCAGGGGAACCTCTAAGGGCGAAAACCCTGAAGATCTCAGCATCGATGAGCCTGAGGAGCAGCTCGTCCTCCACCCATACGATGGCTCAAATATTGCCACACCCACAGAGACACCAAGCCCCGAGGAGAACCCTGACATGGTCGGATCAGCCGATGCTCCACAACAGACGGAGAGGGACCCGAGCGGCTTGGAGCCACAAAAGGTGCGCATGCCCCTACGAGAACAGAGAAACCAACAGACATCCCACAGCGAAGCTAACTCCTTACAGACGGAACTGCAGAACGGCGCTGCTGAAACAGGGAGCCGAGCCCCGTTGATTACATCGTCTGGCGAGGTGACTGCAAATTCCCCGAGTGACGGGCGCATGCGCGAATACATTCGGGCGACTAGGGGTATTGGGCTCGAGTCGCTCAACGTATATCTTGTTCCTGTCAAAGCGTCGGTGCTGAGCAAGGCCATCGACTTGCGGGTTCTACGGAAGATCACGCTGCTCAATGTGGGCCCTCAGCAGCCGATATGGGCTCTTTTTGCCAAGGAGAACAAACTGCAGCCCCTGCCTTTGCGCCACATCTTCAGCGATAACGTCTCGACGGCGCTCCTGAACTTTGCATCGCAGCTCCAGGAGTTGCGCGAGTTTATGATTCTGGAGCGAGACCACAAATACAAGCCCGAGAGCTTCGCAGCCAAGACGACGATGACGATCGAGCAGATTCGGAAGCTTGTCCTAAAGAAGCATATGCCAACGCTGAGGCGGCTGATGATCAAGAACATGGACAGCCAGGATTGGGATGTGGACGAGCAGACTATCAGGCTCATTTGTCGCAGGGGCAGGATGTTGGAGGAGCTGGCGATAAGCATGAGCATCCGATCGATTGTGAGTTTCTTGTTTGCACCGGCTCGCTGCCCACCCACGTTCCCGCGTTCCATCCCATGCTAATGATATACTACTTGCTCTCTTTGTAGCACGTGTTCATGCAGAACATGGGCGGGTTGGCCAATCTACATGCGCTCCACGTGATTCAGCTTCGCAACGAAGACACGTGCGTCTGGGTTATGCGCGAGACCAAGAAATTCCTTATAGATAACCTATCGCACCATCAGCACATGAAGCTTGAGTGGATCTCAATCGACGACGACGACCGACTGGACAAGATCGTCCGCATCACTGACGAGCCCAAGAAGAGCAAAAAGGGCAAGGGAAAGTGCAAAGAGAAAGCCAGCGGGAATGCAGGCATCTTTGGCAACCACGGCCACGGACCCGGCTTCAACCCTCATTATGATGACCCCTTCCCGCTCTTGGCTGCGGATGACTGGGGAGACGGTGGCAGCGAAAATTGCAGTGACGACGACAGCGATGACTATGACGAAGATAACGATGGCGCGAGGCGGCCCAAGGTCAGACTGGAGACCATTGAGGGCGTCCACTTCTACGACGTCTGGGGCGTGAGGATATTCGAGAAGGAAGTGGTGACCGGGAGGCTCTGAATCAGGGGGCGGAGCGCACCACCAGCTGCTTTTCTTACTCTCTGAGAGCCCGAGACAAGGGTTAGCATGTGACTTGGGAAGGGGCTTCGGGCTTGACAGCGGCTCACCATAGCCCAACCTCGTCCCTCCTCCCCTTCCTGCCTCTTGGGCTGTAACGCGATTGATGATGGAAGATTACCCGAGCGATCCAAATACCCTCGTTGCTCATATTATGGGGAGAACCGCATTGGAGCGGCTTCATGTCTTATATATTATCATTTATCCTTCTTTTTCGTTCCTTTTTTTGGAGTCTTTCATCACCTAGCAGGCTCTTACATATCTATGGCTTTGCTTATATAAGCAGGTCCGTACGCGATATCATTTGATTACGATGGCCAGACACCGGAAGCAAAGCCCCATCGTCACAGACTCTGCGCAAAACCCTGGGTATTGTTTCTCCTGGTAATTTCATTCATTGTCTATCTATCATGGATGGGACCCCATCAATCGATGTGCCGACTATTTTCCGACCTTTTTCTCATGAGCGTTCTGGTGACCAGGTTGGTACCGGCAGAGACGCCACCCAGCACTTTCGCACGGTCAGTTCCACCAGAAACTTATGCTGAAGCTCACGCTCAAGCCACGGACGTAATGCCACCAGCCAGCGGGGATGTAGAGGGTGTCTCCGGGCTCGAGGATGCAGTCTACAAACGGAACATCGTGAAACGCGGCCGCCGCCACGTCCCGACCCGCTGCGCCGCCATTGACCTCGTCGTCGCGCGGTCCTCCATAATCGTCCCGGCCCTCCCCCGCGCCGTCGCGGTCGTCTGCAAGCCGGACCTCGGACGACGGCGGGGCGTCCCAGCCCTCGAGGACGCCCACGTCGAACATGCTCGTGTTCCCCATCTCCACGCCGGCCTCCCTGCCGCGCGCTGCCATGCGGGGCGTGTGCGGGGGCGCGTACAGGCGGACGTACTTGCGCCCCACGACCTGGGCGAGCAGGTTGTGGTAGGGATCCGTGTGCAGTGGCGTGATGGTCCCCGGCGGGCCCAGCCAGGCGTTGAGCATGGGCTCGTCCAGCTCTGCCGGCGGCCACTCTCCCTCCTCACCGTTACTGCCCGGGCTGCGGAAAAGCGAGGGTGGCGGCGGTGGCGGTGCGGTGTAACACTTTTGTTTTGTTTTGTTTTTCGGCAAAAGAGTTAGCTTTTCCCCTTTGCATTGCGTACCAAGCCATGACATTCACTTTATTTTGCAATGGCTTAGGCACGCGCCAAAGCAGGCGATACGTGCTGGTTGAGTAAATGTACATACGTAATCAGGGATGTGAATGTCCTCTCTGAGCGATGGTAGTTGCGAAAACAACTGGTGCTGCGCGAGGTATGCCACGGGGACACGGGCATCTGGCGATGCAAGGTCCCTGTTGCCGTCATCGCTGCTGTGGATTTGTCCTTGTTTTCCCGTCATGCTCGCTGCTGTGGCGTCGATATACGTCTGGAGGAAGTCGGCAAAGGGGATTATCTTCTGGCCCCAGCCGTCATCGACATAGCTCCTGCCGATCTCGACGGGCACCAGACGCCGGCCCCTTAGTGTCCGCGATACAAGGTAGGCCGGCTTGCTCCACGGACGCGTCGTCCGAGCCGGCCAGCCGTCCGTCAGACCGGTGATTACCAGCGGCTCTGGCCCCAGAGACGGGTCTGTCTGCCTGTCCAGATATGTCTGGAACGCCTCCACGGGGACGCTTTCAATGCGCTTGACCGGGTTCTTTACAGGTGGAGTGAACGGCTCTACCGTCGAGAAGCATGGTAAACTCTCCAAACAGCTGCTCGGCTCAGCACCGTCGCTCAGCTTCGGTTTCTTGGGTCGCCGGGCGGAATTACCATCCGCCAAGGTGGTGCGGCCCAAGGATGCCGTCGCTGCGCCCCCTCCGCTCTCCACTCGGCCGTAAATCTGGTCAAGCAGGCCAAACGCTTGATCGATCCATCTGCGCCCTCTGTTGTGGCCTGCACCACCCGCAAGAACAAGAGCAAGGTCAAGGGGCTTGACGAGCCCGTCCAGGAGGCCGTCTATATCAACGCTATCGGCCAGGTCTTCGGGCGGCGGAGATGACAGCAGGCAAAGGCCAAATTTAAGGATGCTCGCATCCGTGTAGAGCAGCCTCCAGCACACGGGGAGATCCTTGAACACATAGGTATAGAACCTGGTGTAGGAAAGCGATATCAGGTCGTCCAGGCGCGAACAAAGAAGGCGACGTCGCTGTTGGCGGTCGCTTGCCTCATCCAGACTGTCATTGTTGACTCTAGTAGCATGACTGTCGGTCGGCCCCGCGACGGTTTCACCACAAGCAGTAGAGGTTCGGGTCTGCTCGAGAGAGAGGAGACGGGCGAGGGCCGAGGCCTGCCGCCCCAGCAGCCCAACGAGCGGCGCGCCGCAGCCAGCGAGGGGGTGGTGGCCTAGCGTACCACTGCTGCTGCTGCTGCTGCTGCTGCTGCTGCTGGCGACAGCTGCGGCGGCGGCAGCGGCTTCGGACGAGATCTGCTGAGCGGCCGTAAGGCAAAGAGCTAGGAGCCGGCTTCTGCACGCGGATGCGGATGTCGCAGACATTTGTCACAGTTTGAGACTCTCGGATGTGGTGACGAGGGCGGGGACGGCAAACGCTGCTGCTGTCGGGCGCAGCTTGCCACCAATACCTACCTACCTATTATGTAGGTACTGTATGTATGTATGTACATTGCTGTCCCTCTCGTAGCCGCGCACTGTGCGATCAGGGTTCTGACTAGGTGCATGTGAGACGTGGATACAGTGTGAGAATTGTCAAGCCACACCACCCTTGGCCAGTCCCTCCAGCGACCATGGAAATGAGCACATGCATTCTCGACGCCCCTTTACAAATCGCATATCGCAAATCGCAAAATCCAAACGCTTGGTTTCCTCCCGGACTAGCGCCTCTCCTTAATCTATCTGTCGTCTCAATGGGCTGTACGAATTCTTCGGTGCCGCATCCTCCTTGCCCAAGTCGGCCGCCTCCCGTCACTGCGCACGGGTGAGTTTGACAATGAGGCCAGACTGGAGAAAGATGCCGGCGTTGGCCGACTTCATCGGCTGTGCAGCATCGACCAAGCTAAAGTCGTACCTGCGGAGCAGCTGCCATGCCGTGCAACCATGACGGTCACCGTTAGCGCTACAAACACCTAGCCAAGCAGCAAGAAGCAGCGCGTCGCCGGTGGACAGCGCTCGTGGGTGTGCAGCCGCCCACGAAGGGGTGGCGGCCAGCCAAGTTGCGCGCGGGTGAGGGGGGGAACCAGGGCCTACCTCGACGAAGAGCTTGTTGATCTCGATCAGCGCGACAGGCTTGCCGAGGCACTGCCACTTGCCGTACTTGAAGATGAGCTCCCACGTGGCTTCCATGGCCCGCAGCCGGTCGCCGGCGGCCTCGAGCCAGCGCTCAGGCCGGAAGCAGCCGGCGTCGTCGCCGTAGATGTCCTCGCGCCGCTGCAGCGCAAACGACGACCAGCCGACCTCGGTGCCCTCGGGCACGCCGAGCCCGCACAGCACGTCGCCGCCCGCCGGCACCATGACCCCCATGAGCCCTGCCACGGGCGGGTGCATGCGCATGCCCTCCTTGATCACCGCCTGCAGGTACGGCAACGCCAGGCACTCGGAGTTGGTCGCTGGCGCCGACGGCGGCTGCGGCGGCGGCTGCTGCTGCTGCTTCTGCGTCGCCCAGGCCCGCACTTCGGCTGCGAGCCGTCCGTACACGGTAGGCGAGCTGAGCATGTACAGCATTGTCGTGCGCACCGCCGTCGCTGTCGTGTCGGACCCGGCCACGATTTGCAGGAGCATCTCGCCTTCGGCCTCCTCGCGTGTGAGCCCGTGCGCAAGGAATGAGCCCAGCATGTCGCCGCGGTAAGGGTTGCCGGAGGCGAGCCTGTCGGCCACTATCTGCTTGGCCACTCTGCGTGTTTTTCCTTGTCAGCCCTTTTTTTCTCATGCGAATCGGTACGGAGAAACGCCGGACCAGCCCAGACAGCTACTCTTTTCTCTTGTTTTTTTTTTCTGTCAGGCACACATTGTGCGAGGTGCTCACCCAATAAACACGCCAAGTCCGATCTTGTCGCGCTCCGACGGCATCAGTCTCCGGCAGAGCCTCGTCTGTAGCACCTTGGCCAAGGTTGGGAATACGGTCAAGGTGATCATGACGGGCATGCTCTCCTCGAGTATCTTGATATATTGGTGGACGTCGGTGTCCTCATCGGTGAAGCCGAACCGCTCACCGAGCGAGAGCAGGCCGATGATGTCGAGGGCTGCGTACTGCACCTTGCGCGCGAGGTCCATCGGCCGAAAGCCGCTCTCATCAGAGATGTACCGGCGCTCAACAAGGCCGATGAAGGCGCTGATTCCCTTGTCGATGACAGCCTCGAGGCTGTCGATGTCTTTGCCTGCATACTGTGTGTTTTCAAGCGACCCCACCCGACACGTTAAGCGAGTGCGCAACGACGACGACAAGGCCGGGCAAAACCCACAAAATGGCTCGGGAAGGTGCGAGGGCGCTCCAGGCCCAGTGGGCTAGAAAGTAGGGGAGGGAAACACTTACGCCGGCTGCCATCTTTGCGCGGAGGACGCGGTGTTCATCATCATCTCGCATCGATATCAAGTTGTCTCTGTCGGGGTTGAAGCGAACGGCTTGGTAGAACGGCCCTTTCTTGTACAGCGAGCGCACAGCCCACATCTTCCGCAGGACGTCGGGATCATTGGTGACCAGAGTGTTGGGTCCAATACGCACGAGAGGTCCTGCTTTGCGCCGCGGCTCAGGTCAGCCTTTTTTCCCCTGTCCCTGTCCCTGGTGTCCCGCCTGATGAAACCGGTGCTACCATGGTCTCCCAAGCACCCGGGACGCGGCGCCTGCCGACGCTGCTGTTCTGGGAGGGTAGTTCCGGAGTCGCTGCAGTCCTTCGGTTGGTACTCACCGTACTTGTCAACCGCATCCTTCAACGCGAGGTGCATGTTGCCGCTGATGGAGCTGCAGAACATCCACCATTTACACAAGCCTGCGCTGGCAGGGCCAGGGATGTGCCGGAGTCGACTCCATGACGCATAGGTCCAGAGTGCTAGCCCAAGCACGATCGTGGCCCCGAGGAGGGCGAGCGCGGTCGCTCCGGAGAGGGCCACTGGCGTGACGGTGCCGAGGTGGTGTATTCTCGACATTCCAGGAGAGCGTCCGAGAAGAGAGCTTTGTGAGGTGTGGGAATCTGTATTGGATTTCCAAAGATGATGGGTTTTGCTGGTTTCTGGAGATAAGCTGGTTGATGGGACGTGTGAAAGCATGAAGGGTTTCCTGGAGTGCGGACGAGTTGAAGTCTTCTTTTAAAGGCTGGACAGACTACCTAACCCATTCATAAGCTCTGAGTGGGCTGTCACTTCAGATTGGTGTCTGGCCCGCTGCGGTATGATCCATACCGTCTTAACGACCTCAGGCTGAGCTCACCTCCAAATGGCCGTCACCACCACTACCGCCACTTTGGATTCCAGACATGGTTTGGTGCGGTGCTATAGGTCTACCGGATAGGGCCAGGCTCGGACCACCCTTCCGGCGCTGTTCTCTAGCTCCTTGGACACCCGAAAGCCTCGACGTCTCCGGGCACTGCTCCTTCAAAGAACATGCGTGTGTTATCCTCAAAGCATAGCAGTTGCCTCTGCTGCATGATACAGGGCACGCCGTCCCTGTTCATGCATACTCTGACCGCAAATATTTGCAGGGGGGAAGGCCATAGCCTCTTTTGTTTTCTCCGAGCCAGCGTTTTCTCGTCCATGTTCCGAGTGACTTGTCGGTTTGAACAGCAAGTTCTGGATCACCCCCTTGTTTAGCACTGGTGTCTACTCGCCAACTAGAGAGCCTACTCTGGGACCTGTCAGGGTGCCTGCATAACAAGGGCGAGCACACAACGCATGCGCGTCCTCCTCGTGTCCCGCCGGAGCACCTTGACGATGTAGACCCAACCCGGCGGCCTGGGTTAGCACTCTGCACCTTGTACCACTCCGTGAGGATCGGACCAGCCTGCTGCCGACGGCGACACTCTATCTGCCAATTGTCATCTTCTCGTCATCTCTACTGATATCCTGGGCGTTCGGACACAGCCCAAAGATGGCAATTCACGTGGCCGCATCAACCGAGCTGCCTTTTCGGGCCCTACCGGGCGTCTTGCCTACAGGTGACAGTACGGGACTTGCGAGACACGCACGACGCTGACACCTGTCAGTTCCTTTCCCTCGGGTGGCCCGCATGGAGCTAAGCAATAGTGCGCCCGGAAGGTGTGGTAGGATCGGGCAACGAGTATCCTGTACCGACACTCGATCACAGGTTGCAGGGTGCGGCCATGGCTCGAATCCTCTCGTTGCTTTTAGCCTTTTCTGGCACCGCCCCGTCTCCTTCCCACCCGCTTGGGTTCGCGGGCAAAGAAGAACGACAAGACGGCTGTTCTTTGACAAGGCAAGACAAGCCTCCTGCATGATGCAGAGAATTGCGAGCTCTGGCGGCAAGGAGGCTGCCGCCGATGAGCCAGCTGAGGTATTTTAGTTCGGGTATTTTTGCAAGTCTCGCAGCCACAAGCCGGCACTTGCTTTCTCCCTACTTGTCCAAACGCCAGACTGTCCCAGCCATAGGGCAGAAGAACAAGTCGAAGAGGCGCCGCAGACAACGGCAACTGGGAAGCCTGTGCAACTCGGCAGGCGGCTATGGCCTTGGGCTTCAGGCAAAGCCGCGGCGCGCGTTGGCTCCTCTCCGGTCTTGCTATGTGCGTATGGTATGCCCTCGAGCGCTCGCCGGCAAAGGCTTTGCTTGGCGGTTGGTGTTCCACTCAGCCACCATCACAGGC
>PYSQ01000115.1:8166-75665 GCA_003049435.1 Nakataea oryzae | reverse complement strand
GAATTGTCTTGTCCTTGGCTCTGTCTGTTGTTGCTGGCGGCTGCTCCTCTGCTGCTTCTCATTTATGACCGCGTGCTCCGATCCAAGCCACTGCCCATGGGCCGTCGTTCAAGATCGATCTCCTTTCCTCCTCCCACTTCGCCTAGCCGAACCTAATCTGCACCTCGACGCCTCGCCTCTGCCTTCTCCTTCTTTTCTTTCTTCGTCCCTCCCTCGTGCACTACCCGCACGCACGCCGGCCTACCATCTACCCGCCCGGTCCGGGTAGCTTGCGCCGTCTCTCCCTGAGCCGTTTTTTTTCTTTTCTGTTGCTTATCCCGCGGGATTGCTGCGATATTGCCTGGTCCAGCTGCTCGGCAAGCGCGCGAAGCCTCCTCCATCGCGCGGGCCCCACCCTCGCGCGCTCCATCCCGCTCTCCGCGTGAAACCGGTGAAGCGAGGCTTTCGACATCGCCGCAACACGCCGGCATTTCACCACCCCTTGGTGCACCCGTGAATCCGTTGGCGGCCCCCTTTGTCCGTCGCGGGCCTTGCAACCGCGTACCGGCCCTGGCTCTGCCGCCCAGCTCTGTAGCCCCTTGTTCCCGGCTCTCTGTGCCGTCTGTGTTTGCGCCCGTGCTTGTGCTGCCCCGTCTCCACGGCCGAGGCATGTGTGCGCGCACCCAAAATCCACGATGCGTCTGCTCAACGTGAAGACTCGGGAACTGCACGAGTTCACAGGCGAGAAAGTTCCAGCTTACGCCATCTTCTCACAGTCAGTCCAAGTCCAGCCCTGTCTTTTTTCTTTCTTTCTTTTTTCTTTCTCTCTTTCTCTCTCTCTCTCTCTCTTCTTGCTGGGCGAACCACTGCCGCCCGGCTTCCTGGACAGGGTAGCCCACGACCCGTCGTCTGTCTCGTCTCGTGCTCGCGGGAGAGAGTCCAGGAAGTCGCACACCATGGTTCGCCCGACCTCTCGTTTCAAGGGTCATGTGTTGTGCGACTGACAGCCGCCACCACCCCGTTCGGTATACAGTGTTGGAGAGGGCCCCAGTGAGGTCTCGTTCCTCGAGTGGCAGCGAGTACGGCAGCATGCCAGGGCAGACCGGCTGTTTCTCAACTGCGACGCCGTCATGATCGACGAGGCCAAAGCCATACAGGAAAAGCCCGGCTACGTCAAGATTAACCGCTTCATCCAGGCCCTGGACAAGGTCTACCCCCACATAGAGTGGGCTCACATACACAACGTGTGCGTCGACCGCAGCAGTTCCGCAGAGGTCGACGAGGCCGTAAACTCGTGCTACGGCTGGTGCCAGCGCGCCGCCACCTGCCTGGCCTTTCTCGACGACGTCCCCATCGACCTTTGGCCTCTCAAGGCCAACCCGGACGAGTTCTCGCGCGCCCGCTGGTTCCGCCGCAGCTGGGCCTTGATCGAGCTCGTCGCCCCGCCCGAGGTCAGGTTCTTCGATTCGCAGTTCAACTCCCTGTCGACCCGCCGCGAGCTCAGCGACATCCTTCACACCATCACAAAGGTCGACGAGCGCTTCCTGACCGGCGGCCACAACCCAAAATCCGTCTCCGCCGCACACCGCATCGCGTGGGCGGCCAGGCGCGAGACCTCGAGGCCCGAGGACACGGTCTACTGCCTCATGGGCCTTCTCGATGTGCACATGACCCCAATGTACGGCGAGGGCAAGGAGGCCGCCTTCCGGCGCCTGCAGGCAAAGGCTCTCAAACGCACGGGCGACGCTTCCCTGCTAACATGGGGCTTCCACGGCGGCGGCACGGGCCTGAATTTGACACCGGCGCAAAGGACCGGGCCCTTCGCCGCGCTCCCGGCCCAGTTTGCTGCCTGTCAGGGCATCGTGCCCTCAGTGCCCATAACAACCTCGCAGTTCCGTCCGACGCCCGAGTACAAGGTCACAAACAGGGGAGTTTGGATCACGACGGCATTGGTACGGCCACCCCACACGGACCGCAGTGCCGCATTTTCGACCGACTACGTTTACGCAGTGCTCGGCTGCAGCTACGAGAAGGGCCAGGTGCTGCTCCCGCTGCTGCCCGCAAGGAGAAAACCCAGCAGCACGCCCGGTGGCGCCACGTCCATCATGGACTGCGACGAGTTCTGGCGGGCCCCGAGCTGCACGCCCATTTGCGTCCGCCACACGCTCGTGCCGCTTGACCACTCGCTGCGAAGGACCGTGCTTATCCTGCGCGAAGCGCTCCCCGTGGAGCTGCTCAGCCTGCAGATCCAGGGGCTCGACTCGGCCGGCTACAGGATGGCACTCCAGGAGGTTTGGCCTCCCACGGTCTGCCGCGAGGGCACCCATTACAAGCCCATAGACGACGGCCACACCCCGCAGAGCCCGGCCAACGGCGGCCCCTACCAGCGGAGCAGGAGCAACAGCAGTGGCGGCAGGAACAGCTCGGCCGAGCTCGCTCCCAGCCCCGCCGTTCGCACGCAGTGGATTCTGCTGCGCCTCTGGACCTACTTTGAGAATGTCATAGTCATGATCCGCTACAAGGGCAGGCCGCTTCACGAGGCGCCTGCCCAGCTGCTGCCCGCCTTGTCGCCTCGCCAGATCAACCCGGTCGAGATCCAGGTCAAGGTCCTCAGCCTGGCCCAGCTGATGGAGGACTATTCGTCGCCTATCCACGAAAGCACCATGCCGCTGCCCCGCTCGCTCGAGGACTACTTCTGGAACAGGGAGCCGACAAACGAGCGTCTCGAGGCCCTGTTTAGCATGACGCCTCGCTTCCGCCACCCGGAGCCCATCCGCGCCATCGTGAACAGGCCTGCGGTGAGATACACCCACGAGAAGCACGAGCAGTTCGCCATGAAGAAGATGGGCTACCGCCTCCCTTCGTGGACCATCAGGCTGGACTTTGACAGGGCCAATCTCGGCACAGCAACCTCACTCTGTGGCCTGTGAAAACCATTCTTCAAGGATCCCATTGCCCTGTCCATTAGGCATAGATCCTACTTTGTCCTGCTTTTTTGCTTTTTCTTCTTCTCTTCACTTCAATCCTTCTATGAAATATTATGCTGGTCCCTTTTTTTCTTCCTCCTTTTTTGTTGGTCTGCTTGCGCCGGCAGACCAACCAAATGTTTCCTCCCTCCATCCCCTTCACTTCCCTTTTCTTGTATTACCCCTAATCACACCAGCACGCGGAAAAAAGAGCACAGTTGGCCTTGAAGGCAACGCCACTGCAAACAAAACAAATCACGACCCCTACTTTTCCCCCCAAAAAATCCACCTCGACTTCACACATTCTTTCTTCTTTTTTCACCTCTAGGGATTTGGGACCACTGATAGGGAGGGGAACAAAGCGGCAAACGACACTTATGGATGGACGGCAAATGACACGGACCGGCAAACTCTGGCAATTCGTTTGGTTAAGGTGGGTATCTAGACAGTGTTTTTAAGTGCTTCATCGCGCGCCCGCGATGGGCTGGACTGGGCGGCAGGGGCGGCGGCGGCCGCCTCTTTATTTCTCTTGTTCCATGTTTCCACCCAATCCGCCCACCCATCTATCCTTATCGAAATTCACGCAAATAATCTCGATCCATATTGAAAGTCACCATTATGTGGCTACCAAAGCATCTGTATATGAAGCTAGAAACTAGGCTGTGCCATCATGTGATGCACCCCCAAACCTGGTTGTAGTCATGGCGAAAACTGGAGCCGAGTTTTTGGCCTGACCGCCGCGTTGCACATGTGCAACCAATATCCACCCACTTGGTCTCTATGTACCATCCCGTAACACAAGTAGTAAGTAATCCTTGGAGTCCACAGCTCGATCATTCTCATGAGATGAGAAAGAACGAATCGACCGACGAGCCACAAGACAATGACAGGGAAATGTAAAAAGAAGAGACCCGCCGCTGTCTCCAAAGGAAATTGCGGTTTACAAGGACCATGTCGCCTGACAAGTCAAACATGAGTCCTCGGCACTCAACGAGATCAAGCAGTAAATGCCATTGCGCCTTTCTAGCTGTCCGGATCCTCGGTTAGGTGCCGCCGTTTTGCTTGCTGTCCATGACGGCATCAGAGTCGGCAATGCTAGAGCCTTGGATACCTTGCTGGTTTCGGTTCTCGAACGTAAAGTCGGCAGGATCTCGGCCATAGCACATGTCCGCCATCTCTTGGCCTGTCTCACCCGCCTCGTCGTGACCTGCGGGCTGCAGCGACTGTCTCTTCTTTTTGCGGCTGGCGCATAGACCACCATCGCCAGAGAGAATCTCGCGGAAGCAAAGGGCTGGGTGGAACACGTTGAGGGCGAGGCAGGCAATGACGACCATGGCTCCCTCGCAGCCGATGAAGAGATCCTGGCGGGCCATCAGGGGGCCATCCCAGCCCTCAGCGAGCTCAACCACACGGTAGACGCAGCGCCAAAAGATGCAGATGGTGGCAAGTGCGAGACCCGCCAGGAATCCCTTGAAGCGGAGGCTAGATCGAATTTCGGCGCGGGCGTCGTGTTCATGGACGGTGCTGGAGTCGTTCTTGGTGCCAGCGATGGTGTCTGCGTCGCCAGAACGCTTCCAGACGCGGACAAAGAAGTCAAGGGCGCAGAGAATGAAGCAGAGCATGGTGAAGACCTGAAAGGCAAGGCCGGCAATCATGATATTGTCTCCGTTGGTGGTAGGGTTGTTGTTTTGCGCCGCGGCCGAGGTCAAAGCGCCACCCGTCGCCTGGAGGACGAGAGAGATGAGATCGCAAGGAATGAACTAGAATCACGATTGTGGGTAGGTTTAGCTCGAGGACTCTGACGCCGAGGCTGCCAGCCTTGCTTGTTCCCAACGCAAAGTGGGCCCGAGGCACCAGGACAGCAGGCGCGGCTATTGCTGCTTGGGAAGTAAAAGGGTGTTCTCACGATGCGAGTGTAGTACTCGGGGGGGATGCGGCTATCCCGAGGGCCAAAGACGTGGACGATGCGGCGCAGGCAAAGGTATATACCGGCGGCCAAAAATGCAGGGGCGACAGTAAGGCAGCAAATCTGCATTAAGAAAGGCGTTTTAAGCCATTGGTTTTTGTAAGACCAGATTCGGGCTGCATAGCCCAGGATTTCGGCCAGGACGCCCAGGGCCATGACGACAAAGAAGGCGAGGCCATAGCTCTTGCTCCGGCCGTGTGTGGTGCCAACATAGACGCCGACAAAGCCCACAAGGGAGGAAAGAAAGATAGAAAGTAAGACGGCATTGGGGATAAGGAGGATGCGGTAGTCGTAGAAGCTGTCGGCGGTGGCGCATACAGCCAGATCAGGGTCCCTCATGCAGACGCCGAACAAGGACTGCCGCACTAGTCCAGGTGGCAGCGGCGGGGCTGTGGGATTGGTTGTCGCCATTGTTGCTGCGCGGATGGTGTTTCTCAGAAGACTGGAGCCAAAGAGGGAATTCTTCTTTCCAGGTGGTGATGGATGGCGTGAAGAACTGGGTTTGAGCTGGGCGATTTGAAGAGGTGCTGGTTTCTTTCCACGGCGAGTCGGGAAATGGGGGCAGCCGGCGGCTACATGTGAAGTTTGAGAAACGGGCGCCGCTGAGGAGATGGGATACGGGTTGAGGTTCTGTCTCGGGTGCGGATATTCTGAGAAACAGGCGGTAGGACGAGGAGGGCGGTCGAAGGACGAACCAAGTGAGGGTCGAGTCCTTGAATGTGCTACGGCCGAGTCAAGAAAAAGATGGACGTATAGGCAGATACCCAGGTAGGTTGGGTAACTAGCTGGCCGGATGCCGGTATCGCTGACTTTGTGAGGGAGGAGAAAGCAAGCGTCGAGGGTGGAAGGTTGCACCTGAGGGGCAGGTGATACCTTGGCAGGAAACGGAAGGCAGACGGCGCAGAGCTTTACGCGCGCACCCGCCAAAACCGGTCAAGGCATGGGCCTAACTTTGTACACCAACTGGTCCAGCCAGACGTTCCCAACCGGGAAGGAGCAACTCGGGACCGAGAGCTACGGCCAGCTCTGGGGCTCCCATGCTGGAACAAAAGAATTGATGAATGTCTGATATATCTAGGAAGGTAGGTACCCGACGATGGACCTAGGTAGCACCTGCCTACCTAGGTAAGCAGGCAGGCAGGCAGGTAGGTAGGTGTAGACCCTGGTCACCCGCTTGATCTGTCCGTCTGTCCGCCTAGAAATACCTACATCGAGGCGGTTGGTAGATACCCGAGGCACGCGTCACCCAGATCTAAAATGCCCGGCCTAGGTGTTTGGATCTGTGTCGCAGATGCGTGTGGACCAGGGGCCAGAAGAGCAAGGACGATGCGAGGGCTGACAGCCGCCATGGGCGAGACATGCGTGGGACAGGACAAAGATGCTACAAGTACAATCACGGTAGGCTTCCTGTAGCCGCCTGCCGATACCAGGAGGAGAGCGAAATTGAGCCGGACACGGCGACCACGCCTTGGTAGCCCAGGGAAGCCATGGCAGCAAGCATCAACCTCAGCCTGGCCCCAACCGTGTTGTCGGTTGCCCAGCGATGCGGCTGCAGGTCAGCTCAGCCCTGCCAGCCAACGCCAGGCTGGCCCACGGCCCCATCCCTTGCATCTGGTCTGAGGGGATGGAAGGATGGGTGGATGAGCGGACTGCTACAGCTGCAAGAAACGGACTCAATTGCCGAGGCCGCCTGCCCAGTCCTTGCTAGGCTGTAGTGGCTCGATGTACCCAGTCGACAGTCGAAACCCGGGTATATAGGCGGTGGCCCCATCGCACGCCGCTGCTGTGGCTGGATGTGCTGTCCGACGACCGTTGAATCTCGGAGCTTGTTGCTGGCAGATTTGCTGTGAGTGGTCCGTCTCGGGGCGGTGAGACCCCGCAAGCTGCGAGTCTTTCGCGACGCTCTCCTGCTCTGGAGCCTCTTACTCTTCCCCTCCCGACCCTAATCAAGCTAGCCCTGGACAATATGCGATGGCCGGTATATATGTCTTTCAAAGGTGCACATGCCCAGAGCGCTGTGACTCGTGACAGCTGGGCTTCAACAGAAGCGACAGCTGCTGGCAGGGACAAGAAGCCAGAGCGTTCCCTTACAGAGGAAAGGAAGAAAAAAAATACAAGCCTGTCGTAAGACAGCCAGGCTAGAGACCGAACGGGCATCAAGTCATTTGTATGACCGCGGTCAAGTCACAGCTTCGCGCCGTATCAAGGGCAAACCGATGGACCCGGACAAGGACAGCCACGTCAGAGCGCACCCCAGACCAGCAGGAGTGACAAACCGCATAGCCTGCAAACCAGAGCGGCCAGCACCTACGGCTGCACCAGGTGCACAAACTGCCTGCCTGAGCCCGCCACGCTGTCACGAACCGGCCACCTCCCTAGACCTGCATATCAACACTGGCTGGTCATTTTGTAGGGCATGTCGAGGCTCAACGGGATCGAACACCATGACGGCTGCCGAAGCAACCTGCGATGTCCAATTCTTGGAGCTCCAAATTCTGATCTGCCCGGCTGATACAACCCGAAGTCTACTGTGGTAGCAACTTCGGGCCTGAATTCTGCAACGACGGGGGTTCAACTTTCTATATGAAGAGGAAAAGAAGAAAAAAGCGAGCTACGATTCGATGGAGAAAATCTCGAGCTATTTAATCGGCTGCCTAGGGAACATGACCCACCAGACAGGCGTTGTTGATTGGCTGTTCCTGGACCCGCCTTGACACTCGAGGCACGCGGCCCGTGCATTCGTCATGGGCTCAGTCAGTCTGCATCCACTTCCAGTCGCCGCCGCCTTGCTTCGTCATCAATCCCGCCGACACGAACGCCTCCATCGCCGCCGACGACAGCATCAATCGCGTACGTGACGATAATCGACCATCACCCAGCGACCGACGCCTTTCCGTGCCTCTGCCTCGCAATAGGAACTCCAGGGATCCCAGACCCCGTCGCGCCCCACGTCGAGTATTCTTGATTCGGCACGCTCCGCCCCAGCCTCCGACGCCCCGTTCTTCTCCCGATCCAAGTCGCTACGGCCGCCCGTAAACCATGTCGCACCCCCTTGATACCGATGCGGGCTCCGAGCTCTTCAGCAGCTACGAGGCCGAGCTGAAGCTGGTTCAGGCCGATCTCGCCCAGAAGCTTGACCAGATCCCCGAGCTGTCGGGCGAGCCGCGCAAGGCAGCCATCAGCCAAGCCGAGCGGGCTCTGGAAGAGGCCGACGAACTGGTTCGTTTTGTTTTCTCTCTCTCTGCTCGACACAACCTCCCCCGGATTTCTGGACTAGTCTTTCTAACTGCCTATCTTGTTTGTCCTTTTCCTTTGAAATAGCTCGGCCAGATGCGCCTGGAGAAACAAAAGAACATCCCCTCATCGGCCCGCACACGCGTGAACCAGCGGTTCCGCAACTACGAGACCGACGTCGACGGCGCCCGGCGCAAGCTGCGCGCCCTAGCCGACGACCGCGCCGCCCTGCTCGGCGGCAGATACCACGACGACCCGTCTTCTGGCTCGGGCCCGGGAGACGCGCAGCGGGAGCAGCGCGAGCAGCTGCTGGCGGGCACGGACCGGCTCGACCGCAGCTCGCGCCGCCTGAGGGACAGCCACGCGCTCGCGCTCGAGACCGAGGCAATCGGCGCCGGGACCCTCCGCGACCTGGCTCACCAGCGCCAGCAGATCCAGCACACGTCTGACATGCTTGTCCAGAGCGAGACCTACGTTGATCGGAGCGTCAAGACTTTGAGGGGCATGGCCCGTAGGTAATTGCAATTTCCTCCCTTTGTCTCTGACTTACGGGTCAGTGCTTGGGAGTCCTTGCTAACAGATCCCTCAATCGCAGGATGGCTACAAATCGCATGATAACCATCGCCATCATCACCGTTCTGGTTTTGCTTATTATCGCCGTTATCTTCAGCAAGTTTAGGTAGATGGATACAAAGGGTCCCGCAGACATTGGGCGTTCGGAGTTGTTGAGTTTGGGTACCCCAGCATGTACATTTTTATATACACAAGTCTTCTTTGTCTCACGAACAGCATTTCTTACAACTACCCTTCTGGGCCTTTTCGACTCTACTTTCACTCTCTACATACCTACCTCATTGGTTGAGCCATGAGGCCTTGGTTGACACAGAAAAAGCCACCCGAGCTATGACGCATGTATAAGCGAGATTCATAGAGTGAAACGCCATGCACTGGAACATGGGGGCCTGAACAGTCACCAAGCTATGAGTGACGCACGAAATATGTCGAATCCTTTTTTTATAGCCCCAAAAATTCCATGCACGCCCAAGAAAACAAGACTAATAACAACCTGCACGGTATTTTCTCCGATCACCTCCTTCCCCTACCGCGCGGGGACTTTGCAACTCCGCCGTGGCCCGCCGGCCCCCGCTGCTTGCCTTCGCCCAGGCCTCGTCTGCCCGAAGCAATGTGCCCCTTGCCCGCCTTGCCGCCCGCAGGCGCGCCGCGGCCGCCTCCACGGCCGCCCCTGTTGTTTCCGAAACTAGGCTTCCTGGCCTTGGCCTTGGCGGCTACGGCGGCAGCAGCAGCCTCGCCATCGGACAGCTCCTCGTCATCATCATCGTCCTTGGACCGCTTGTTGGACCACTTGAGCTTGCCGCGGAGGCCCTTCTTGGGCACATCCTTGCCCTTGAGCGCTGCAACGTAGGCGCCCACGCCACCGCCCTCGCCGGCCTCGGCTGGGTCCTCTATCTCCATCTTGTCGTCGCCGTCGTCGTCCTTGCCGAGAATGAGCTTTCCATCCTCATCGACCTTGGCCTTGGTCTTGGTGGGCTTGCGCATCTTCATGGGCTTGGTCGACGAGATCTTGGCCAGGGCGCTCTGGCCGAGCAGGTCGAGTGGTTCGTCCTCGTCCTCCACGATGTAGGCCTTGCCGCCCTTGCGGTTTGCCCTGCCGTTCTTGCCGCCCAGCATCTCGTCGTCTGAGTCGTCCGATCCAGCCGAGTCTTCCTCGTCGCTGTCGAAGAGGGCGTGGTCGTATTCGCTTTCGAACTGGTTGCGACGCTTGGTCTGGTGGTCGGCAGCATCCTCGCCGTTCTCCTTGGCGGCCTCCTTGCGCTTCTTACTCCTCTCCTTGGACTTCCTTATGCCGTTGATCAGCTTCCGGTCGGCCTCGGGACAGTGCTTGTTGATCTCGTCGAATCCGAATCTCCTGACCAGGCGCTCCAGCAGATGCTTCACCCGGGATCTGAAGTGGCCCTTGTGCTCGTGGCTGGCCGTCATTATGCAGGGAACCAGCGAGGCGAGGCGAGGCTGCATCATCTCGACCGGCAGGCCCGTAATGCAGACCTTGACAAACCCAAGGATACTCTTCACCAACTCGCGGTTGTTCGAGGTCAGGAACAGCTCCACAGTCTTGACGACGTCCTCGAGAGTCTCGGCCGCCACCTCGTCGTGGAACTCGAAGAGAACGCGAGTGATGGCGGTGACCGAGGCCGACATGACATGGGGTGTGTGGCTAGCGAGGCCTGCGCCAAGCATGGTGAAGTATTCCTCGATGCTGGCCGTAGCCGCGGGAGCGCCCTGGGGCATGTGGGGGACCTTGCTGTTGTCAATGGCGACGCTCTTGTCTGACGACATGCGCTGGCCCATCTGCACGAGCAGGTCAAAAGCGGTATTCCGGGCACGCTCGTTGTGCTCCTTGCAAGCGACGATGACCTCGGGAAGGATCGATGGGATGAAGTGGAGTGAGTTGCTGGGAATGAAGGGGAGTAGTGCGCCGATGGCCGCCAGCCGTTCGCGCCTCGCAGGGGCAGACACCTTCTCAGCGCCAGAGAGTAGGAGAGTCTGAAGCTCCTGGTGGCGCTCCCTAAGAGCCTGCTGGCCAGCCTCTGACTCGGAAAGGCGAGGGATGAGCTTGTATGACTTCTTTTGCAGTTGCGGGTCGTCATCCTTGAAGATGACAACCGAAGCGATGTTGAAGAGCTCCGTAAAGTTCTCGCGAGGTAGGTAGATGGACATGGTGACGACAAGGTCCATGAACGTGTGCGTGGTAGAGGGCAGCTGGTCGTTGCTCCTCTGGGCCTTGGAAGCTGCGGGCTGGGCCGCGGCCTCCTCGAGCGCCGTGGCAAGCATCTTGCACAGACGATCAAACGTCTCGCCCAGTTCCTTGGGCGGCGTGATGCTCAGGAACGCGTTGATTGTTTGCAGTATCGGCCCACGCGTCTGGGGAAGGGTTTGGCTGTAGACGTTGAAGAGGACGGCCAGGAACTTTCCAGCAAACGTGCCGAGGAACGTCAGATTCTTCGCTGCTTGCTCCTTCGACACCCGGCTCTGAAGCACCAGATCGTCGGGGCCCTCGATCGAGGCCACGGCCTGGTTAGACTCGACAAGACACCTTAGTGCCCGGCAGACATCGAGGCGCAGGTCCACCTGTTGGTAAAGGAGGTTGGATAGCTGCTCGGCGAAGGACTCGTCAAACGACCCGAGCAGATCAAGCGGGAGGTCGCAGTACCCCGGCAGCACAGACCATATCTGCTGAACCACGGTCTCGTAGATCTTGACAGTCATGGTCTTCTCGGCGGTTCCATTGTCGAGGACCTTCTGGAACATCAGCTCGGAAAGGGGAACAAGCTCGGACCGAAAGTGAGCCAGGTTTGTGTTGGCTGTGTAGTCGCGGAGGAGTGGCAGCAGCCACACGCGGCCTGGCTGGTTCTTGCTGGGCTTGGCGAGGTTCAGGGGAAGGGCTCCCAGCACAGTTGCCGGACCCATCGCCCTGATGGCCTTGCCGAGGATCTCATCGGCCTCCTTTTTCCCCAGGAACGCATCACTAGCGCGAAGCTCGCCGACAACCTTTACGACGCCAACAAGCAGCGGGTCTGCCCTCCACCTCAGCGCGTCAAGCATCGCACCGAGCACACTAAAGGTCTGGGGCCAGGCCGCCTGGTACTTGACGCTCAGAAGGCCTTCGACGGTCTTGCCAAGCTTCTCCAGCACCTTCTCGTCAAAAATAGACGGCTCGAGGAGGACCTCTGGCGGAATGCAGTTGGCAAGGAACGAGATCAGGCACTCTGAAGCCGACGTCCGGATGTTCTCCGCCGGCGAGTCCAGGTACTCGGCGATGGAAGCAAAGATTTCGGGAAGCCCCTGGAACGTCTCGCTTGGCTCCATCTGAGCAGATACGTCGTAGGCCCTCGATAGGATGGCTATCCATGGCGGCAACAACTGTGTGTCGTTGGCCGAAGGGTGCAGCTCCGAGATGATCTCGAGGAGCCGTGGCAGCTTGGCGCGGGCAACCTCGTCGGCCATGCCCTCAAAAATCATCTCGAAAACGTCGAAAACAGCCATGGTCAGGTGGTCGCTTCCGCTCCGGGCGATGCCGAGGAGCAGCTCGCAGAGCGGCTCGATCTTCTTGCTGGGCCAGCCGCCGCACGCCGACGCGATGGTCCTCGTAAGCTGGAGGGCGTGGATCAGGTCCGGATCGTGCGCCGACTGCGCGGCCTTCTTGTCCTTGCGCGCCAGTGCGACCTTGTCCGCTAGGCTCTGCATGGCCGTCTCGGCGCACATGTCGGCGGCTGGGTGGTCGAGCGACGGGCTCGGCGGGGGGCTCTTGAGAACGTTTCTGAGGGCGTCCTGGGCTCGCTTGCGGATCTTGGGGCGGGGGTCCATAGCTAGGTTCAGGAGGCCGGCGACGGCTCTTCGGGGTCCGACCTGGACAACTGTGAGGCTCCACGATGCCGAATCCTGGGCGAGGAGCAGAGTCTCCAGGCAGCCAATGGACGGCCGGAGTAGTGGTGCCGGCGCATCCTGGCGGGCGAGCGCCGGGGCGAGATTTGTGAAGATGGTGGTGAATTTGGCGCGGAGAAGCGGCTGCGACACAAAGGGCGCCACGAGGTCCAGGAGGTATACCAGCGATATGGCCTTGTCCTCGGCAATGGACTCGCCTGCAGATGCGCGGCCGAGAAGGCTGAGCAGGACGGCGAAGTAGCCTGCTGCTGTGGGCTCGGTTTTCTGCTCCCTGAGCGTCTCGTCGATGGCGGCGAGAACGACCCGGGTCTAGGGAAGCGATGGTTGCTTGTTGTTAGTTATGCGCACAGCCGAGGAGGGCGGTGGAAGGTTTGGAACACCGGCCGCCGCCAACATGAAGCACCAGGCTGCGGCCCACGGCGACTCGCGATGACCTCACACACCTGGCGTTGGCTCTCCAGGTTCGGGTCGCGGATCTTGTCCAATTTTTGAACAAGCGACACCGACGCCATTTTGACAGCCCTTGTGCTCGACCCTGCGGAAGATGTCTTTTCTCGGCTTTTTGTTCGCCGTCGTCGGTCTCAACTCTCCGGTGCGAGGGCGGGGACCAAGCAGCGGCGGTCGCGCACCAGGAACTTTTTTTTTTCCCTTAATCGGTCCCCGCTCCGATAATCGATAAGCCACATCCTATTTTCTTCGCGCTCCATGCACTCCCCTGCACTTTGCTCGCCCCAAGCTACGTACCCTGCCCTTGTGGGCCAACATTTAAAACGGTACATGAGTGCGGAGCTCAGCAGGTGTCATTTCAATCTCTTCGACGGATTCGACGCAAAAACCTCAGCGCGCCCATTCACAAGAAAATCGGCAGCTTCTCCAGTCGCATCAGCTGACATGGTTTTCGTGGTTGCGGAATGGAGCTATAGCTGTCTAGGTATGCTGTAAGTGCTGCCCGAAAGGATCACAAAACATTGTAGCAGATACCCAGTGCAGGAGGAAATGGTATTGGTGGCAGTGAACAAGACAAAAACAGATCGAGCAACAGAGCTAGGAGCTGAGCGCACATGCCGCAGTCGATGTACACGCAGACAAAGAAATCAGAAGAAAAAAAAGAAATAAAAACAGAACAGTAAGCGTCTACATCTGTTCTACGAGAACTCGTTGTCAGCCTCCTCGATCTGCTCCTTGATCCTCAGCAAGATTGTCGTCTTCCACTTGTCGAGCTTGGTCATCCTATCGAAGGAGGCCAGATCGTCTTCGAACTTCTCCCGGTTGTTGTCCGAAACGGCCTCGCAGATGTCGGCAAGAAGTTTGTACTCGCGCTGGCTTGGGAAAGTTGGGTCCATCTCGCTGTACTTCTCCAGCGCCCTCGTGGCCGAGATCATATCCTTGGTCGCCAAGTGGCAGAGGCCAGCCTTGAGGAGGTACTCCTTGACTGAGTACTTCATCAGGTTGTTGTTGATGGACGCCTGCGCCACCTTCTCGTACGCCTCGATCGCCTTGTAGTAGTCGCCGTCGACCGCGGCGATGTCCGCAACCTTCAGCCACAGCTTGTTGGAGAGCCTGTGGGTATCGTGCATCACATCGGTCAGAGATGCGCCTGCGCTACCAGCCAAGAAAGATGCATGGGCAGAAAAAAAAAACTTACACAGCAGCACCATCGCCCTCGTACCACTCGGCACCGGCCTCATACGCGGATACGGCGCGCTTCAGATCCCCGAGGTCAAGCTCATAGAGCTCGCCAAGCTTCTCCTTGAGTGTCGCCGCCCTGCGGAAGTTGCCCTTCTTGCAGTATTGTGTGATGGCGATCTCGGCGCAGCGCGCGGCATCTTCGGGGCTGGCCTTGGTGTAGGCCTTGAAGGCGTCCATGTACGTGTTGGCCGCGTCGTCGGGCTCGTTCAGCTTGGAATTTTGGATCTGCGCCGCCTTCTCAAACGTCTGGCCGGCCTCTCGGTCTGCGCAGGGAGGTCGCCGTCTGCGTCAGCATCTTTTCCAGGGCTGCTGGGCTCGGGGTTTCGTCTAATCCCCCCAAGGCCAAAACTTACCGGCCTTCTGCATCTTAAAGGCATTGGCGGCTTGGATGTAGAGGTCTACCGCGCCCATAAGCTTGTCTTCCTTGGCGCCGAAGAGGCTCCAGCCTCCGGAGGCCCCGGCGAGGGCTTTGTCTGCCTGAAAGAGGCACGGCTTAGCAACAGCGACGGCGTGTCGAGGGCTGCAAGGGCGGGGCCAACCTTCTGGAGCAGAGCGCGGGGGTCCTCCATCTTTCAAAGCCGACTGGTCGCGCTGGGAGCTGAGGTGGGCTGGCGATCGAGATGATAGCTGGTGATTCTCGTTTTTTTGGCAGCTAGGCTTTTGCGGTTGGTTTGCGTCGTTGTCAAAGCAGTCGTCGATAACACGTCTCGCAGAGGTGGACCGGACTGGGGGGTGGGAATACCTGGCAATGATGCGAGGTCAGCTCGGCGGCATTTCTGACGTTGCGTCAGTGGGGTAACTTGCCGCGGCGACAGTGGATACCTGCCCAAAGCACCCGAAGCCACAGAGGAATATGCCCGATGCGGGCTAGCTTATGTGCCTGGTCCATTTAGCGCCATCAGAAAAACAGTCGCTTACCCGAAAAGCATGCCTTTCGTTTCAGCCTCCGCCCAAAGGCCAGCCATGGGCACGTGATACCCATCGACTTCACCCCTTGAAGGCGCATCGCCCGTCGATGAGTGTGAACGTGCGTATGGGCTAATCGGAGTTATCATTCATTATACCCGATACCCAGGCAATATGACACTGCTCAGCACTCCGAGATCCAGGTTTCGGGCTATGGGGCCTCTGTCCCGGCGCCTTTTCCGGCAGGCCATGGCCGCACGCCTAGCCGCATTGGCAACAGCCTCCGCCGCCGGTCTCACTCGCAGCTCGAGCAATGCTGCAGCCGCAATGCCAGACTTCGACGACATTCTATCCCGGCCAACATGGTCCGTCAGATCCCTGCTGCCATCAGAAACAACCGCAACAAAAACAAAAACAGAAATAGCAACTACATCACCAGACGAGCCGTCAAGCGCAACACCCGCAACTCAAGCTGGTTCGGGTGCCACAATAACACCCTCTCAGCTCCACCACCTCCTCCGCCTCTCAGCCCTGCCACTGCCGGCCTCAGGCGACGAAGAAAACAGCATGATCCGGACGCTACAGTCCCAGCTGCACTTCGTCCGGGACATCCAGGGCGTGGACACCTCCGGCGTCGCCCCTTTGCAGTCCATCCGCGACGAGACCGCAGCCAGCCGCAGGGAGCAAAAAATCGGACTAGACCAGCTCAAGGAGGAGCTGGCCCTGGAGCGCCCCTTTGGCCGCAGCAGGAGACCCAGGAGGTTAAAGCAGGAGGTGGCAGCACAGCCCGTCGCTCACGAGCCCTGGGACGTCCTACAGACGGCGCCGCGCAGGGCCGGAAACTACTTTATCGTCAAGAGTCGTCAGAAGGCATAGGGCAAGTCGGTTCTAATTCACATTCGTTCTACTGCTCCTTTTTCCGTCTCCCTACCTGCACAGCCAAACCTCTGCCCCAATTGTGGATGGCTTCCAATGCCTCGGCTTGTTTCTATTGTCATGTCGTCCTGGATATTAAGGCCAAATCGAAAATCCATGTGGGGAAAAACAGTCAGATGTGATAAAGCAACTATGATGGATGTCTACCTAAATAGATAGGTACTTGTAGCAGGCGCATGTGCTCGCGACAAAAAATACCTTCTCTGCCGCCCAGACTTTCTCTCTGTTATGCCTCTGTCCGGTTCCCTTTTTTAATCTTCTTTTTTACCTCTCCTCACACAATTCTTATCCTTCTTTTTGACTGGGGATATGTGTCCTGCGGTATGTAATAGCCCCTCTGTATCTCCTAACTCGTCAGCGAGTCTCGCAAAGATGTGATGTCATTTTCCGTATAGAATATGACTATAGGGGCGCGTTGCACCTCTTCTCCGGATAGTGACGAATGTGAATGTGAATGTGAAGGAAAGAAGGAAAAAATAGGCTGACTCCGTCAAATACAACATAATTTAATCTCGATAACCCTCAAAAATATCTGCGCTTGACTGGCGGTGCTTTGGGTGAAGGGGAGATCTCTCTGACTTTCATCCTTCCTGTACTGAGAAGTGCTGTTGAGGTGTCAGGTCATCAACTCAGTCTGAAAGACTCTGCTGGGAGACTTGAACTCTTGCTGTGAATAGCATCATTTGAGACTTTCGCTCTCAAGTGCCAGCCGTTTGCTTCTTGGTCTTATTTCTGGCCTTGCCTTTCGACCTCTTATGGCGCGTGGCTGAAGCCGGCATGCTCTTCTGCGGATTATCGAGGGCCTGGGACGCCGGGCCAGTCTCTTGCTCAAACACCATCTCAGCGTCAGCCGTGTGGCCGCAGCGCTTCTCGTAGTCCAGACGGTCCTCGACGACAAATAGCTCCGCCTCACGCTCAGAAACCTTGGTAGCATCAACATCTTCCAGACCTAGATCCTTGAGGATGGTTCCCACAAGGTAGTGGTATCTCAGGTGGTCCGTAATCAGAGCGCTAGCATTGATGTTTTCGACTCCAAAGAGCTTCTCGATACGCTGCAGCCCCGCGACACCAAACTGTGTGCAGCTGTGACGATGGAGAAAGGCGAGCATGTAGTCCGACTCTGAATAGACGTTGATCAATCTTCCCACCACTGCAGCCCGTAGGACCGACCACACGTTGCCATCCGCAGGGGCAGGGGTCCCCATCATGACAACGTTTTCGACGAGGCCCAGGCTCCGCCTCTCTGCCAACGCCATGAGACAGGTATATATGGCCCTTGCGCCGAGGCTGTATCCGATCAGGGTGACACCACGCTCTCCTTGGACACGGTGCATGATGGCCTCGGCTAGGGTAGCGCCTGTCTTGTCGGCTCGCGCCATGCAGTTGTTCCAGGGGTGGTCGAGGATCTTGCTGACCTTGAGCAGACTAGAGGGCCAGCAGCCTTCGTGAATGCTGACCACGGACTGGTTGCTCAGCAAGCTGAGGGGCGTTAAGTCGGAGTGCCGCTTGCGAAGATCGGCAATCTCCTTTTTGGCGTCTGACCACGCGAGGCTCTCCGCGACCGTCTCCAGTGCCCATCCCATTCTGTCGAGCTGTTCTGCCTCCCATCGGACGCCATAAGCTTCGGTCTGCGATCCTAGGGCACACCAGACATTCATGACGTCCTCTTTCTCCATCAACCATCCGCCGACGGCCATGACGATGCGCAGTCTGCGGTGCTCCGCCCCAACCGCACGTACGCCCGTGAACTCGGGATCTGGAGACTTATACAATGGCACAAATGCAAAGTCGGCCACTTCCTTATTGTACGCCTCCACCATCTTGCCTGCGCCTCGGATTCCATAGAAGCCAAAAAGGGTACCGACCCCGATGCTGCTCTCAACAAGACTGCCCAGCAACTGAGCGGCGATCGTGGGTGTAACACCGCCACAGCTGGGAACCCAGCCGATGCCGACAGACGAGAGAGGGATGGGAAGATTAATGACGATACTGTTGGCGCGGGGACCGCGTCGGGGGTATTTGATCTCATCTGCATCCCTAGTCGTAGGAGCGTCCTCTGGGCACACCTCCTGGGCGAGCATCGACAAACCCTTGACCACACGAACCTCATCCAGGGCCAGTACATGGGCAGGGATATGGAGAGTCGAGGCCAAGTAGAGCATCAGAATGCGCGAGTAGGCCGGGTAGCCCTCGAGAGATAGAACGAGAAGCATTGTGGCATGTAGCAGTAGACGCCGCTTTGCGAGAGGCAGCATTGCAAGGTCTCCAGGAACTGGGGTTTGTGATGGGCGGTGGACTGAGGGATACAGCGCGGTGAGCACGTTATCGCTCTCAGTCATGGGAAGTTTCGCGTCTAAGTGCGTTAGCAAATTTCTTCAGAGTGAGTTGCTTTTGAGCGTTGTGGAATCGGCACACACCAGTACGTTCTGCTCCAGCCGGGAACTGGGGTGTCTTATTACCGCCGCCCCTCGATCCCGAGCCCTTTTGACCGCGAGCGCCAGCGCCTGGTGGCGCATTCTCCTTCGCGGGAGCTGGCTCAGCGATGGTAATTTCGCGGAATCTCCGAAGAAGGTTCGACTGCCAGCGGCGGTGCATCAACAGCACATCTTTCTTCAGAGCCTCCAAGGTCGGCGTTACTGTGGAATACTGAACGATGTTCAAAACGGCGTTGTTGTTCTTCCGGCTTGCCTTGAAGTCATTCTCGGAGGTGTTCTTGAACTCCACGAAGTTCTCGCCAAGACCTCTCATTCTGTAGCTGGGCTGCACAGCCGCGCTCGTTGCGCTAGGGCCCTTTAGGCCTCCGGTGGTAGGGACAACAGCGGCACTGAAGCTGAGGTTGATGTTGTCTCGCATGATCTCGGTGCTAGCGACAATGAGAGAGTAGAGCTGGTCCATCTCATAAATAGTCAGCAGCTCGCCAAGCTCCGTGGGCCGCTTGAGGAACGGAGGCCTGTTCTTGGGGGCCATCGGAGGCGGCTCCTCGAGTTCAGGAGGCGGCGGAGGGGATGGTGGAAGGCCTGGGTTAGTGGCTGCGCCGTCTGCTGGCTTGGCTTCTACCGCGAGAGCGCCGCCGGGGCTAGGAGATGGCGTGGGGGGTGCGTTGGGCAGAAGGGCGCTCGATGTGTTGATGGCGGGAAGACTGCAGGGCAGAAGCCGAAGAGACTGCACTTCCAGCGCGGGCGAGCGGCTGGGGCCAGGTTGAAGGCCATTGCCCGAGCCGCTCTTACTCGCCCGCGCTGGTTTGGGCTTCAAGGGCTCCATCGTGGAAGGTGGCGCTGGATGTTTGGATTGCTGAACGTGCTGTTGGAGTCAAGACGGGCAGTTGGCAAGACGCTCCTTCCCGAGAGGATAAAAGTGTATGGCTGAAACCTCGTCAGTCGGCTTAGCACAGTTCCCCTCTGCTGCTCTTGGGGTTGGGTCCCTCCTTCCTGTTTCTATTCTTGATGTTAATACACGTAATCACCATACTTTTAACCACAACAGCCCCCGGTAGTGGGAGACGGCTGACGAAAAGTGTTCAATATCTCTGGTAGGATCAGTATCAGAAAGCGCACATCCGTGCCTGCCCGAGCAGATACCTGCTACATTGGTGAATAGGCAAGGTAGCTGAGAAGATCTTACCAAGTAAAAAGGTCAAACCTGGAGACCACAACGATCCTGTCAGAGGTGTGAGTTCGAAGGGTTTTTTTGCTTCTGAGCTGCTACGGAAGCCCTAGCAAGTGGGAGTGCCTGTTCAGGTTCGATGAGAATCATGAAATTGCCTGCCGGTGTTAAATTGCAAGAGCGGGGGCAAGATGCCTGCTGCTGGCAGCGGACGATGAACTCCTTCGCAATCGACAAAACGAGTCCCCCAAGGCCGAATGCCCAGGTACTTAGGTAGGTAGGTAGGTAGGTAGGTAGGTGTCTAGATAGAGGCAGACGGGTGGGTAGAAAATAGTAGGCCCTGGAGATGATTCAAAGATAAAGCCGGCAGTATCTAGCCAGAGAAAGTGGCATTGCGTCGAGACGGTTGCAAGTTTTTGGGAGTTGTTGCTTTGCGGGGGGTGTGGGCTGGAAAAATGGTTTTGCTCCTGGCAAGGCAAGTGGCTCGGAGGAAAATAAGGGTCTTTGCTCGAGCTCCTGCCAGCAGGTGGACGGTAGACGTGATGAGGATCTGAGGGAGAAGTCAGATCGCCCTGTGTCTTGGCCCCGAGAAGTCATCCATGGCAGTGTGTTGCTTTGCGTCAACCGCTGCCCAGACTCTCGCGGAGAACAAGTGGCAGGTGACACCTGTGGGCGAAAAAATACGAAGGTATTCCGTCTCGCCGACTGCATCGGGTGATGGAGGAAATAGACGCCGAGAACGTGAGAAGGACGAGTAAGTTGCGGCAGACTGCCCAATCACCTCGATCTGGGGGCATGATGTGATCTTTCTGGCTTGCCATGGAAGGCAACGACACATCGAAACGAGACAAAGCAGACAGACGAGAAGCCAGATCAAGGAGCCAACGGTCGGCAGGGCCTTGGAGTGGCACAAACGGCATTCCGACAAGTCTGGTCTCTCCCGAGGAACCGATATACATTTGCCGGCAGAAGGGGCAGAAAGGAAGTCAACGGCAGTCAACCCATTTCCGAGTGGCCTCCATCTTCTGATATCTCGGAATGTAACCCAAAGGGTCTTTTCCCAGAAAGCCCTTCAAATCCTGGACAATACATATGCATATGTTTTCTGGCCCACGTGTTTAGGATCTGGTAGCTTCTCGCAGCCTTCTCGGCCCACGCAGGATGTGCTTCGTTTGCAATCAAACGTCCCGTCAAGGTCCCACGTAAGAGAGTGGCATGTGATATGTGTTACAGCAGAAACTCAGCCGGTAAAAAGGAGGACATCGCTTGGCTTATCCAGATCCCGCCGTGTGGTTTCGTCACGTAAGTCCTGAAGGGGCCCTTGTGTTTCCATTAGGCAACACCAAAAGTGGCCACCCGTTCTGGTACCGTTTGGATGGCCTGTCATTGTAGGCTACGGTGGTCGGAATGTGTTTATGTTTCTACTTGTTCACCTACCCGCCTGTCTTCCTAGGCATTGTAATTGTTCGAGAGCAGTCATGCGTTGGTAACACACTCGAAAATTCTTCCGAAATCGGAATTGCAACTCCCAAAACATCTGCCCTGCAAACCCTAGCTGGCGATCCAGGGACAGTATCTGATGTAGAACACAAATTAGATCACATGCCCTCTTGTCAAATGACTCCGTAGCCACGTAAATGTGTCTGGCCAGTGGGGGTAATGAAATGTAGGTATCCGGTTGGTGGGAAGACCAGAAAGTGACTCCCATTCGAGTTTGTTTCTGCATAGATATTTCCGAAAACAGTCTGACCCGGACTTGCAAGCTCATCAACGACAAGATAGCGCTGTTGGAAGATATTTTAGGCGTCAGCCCCGGCCAACAGGAAAACGGTACAAAGGAGGAGGCCTCCATGGTGTAACGTGGTTGGTAATAGATCAGCACGCATATCCAAAACTGAAACCTAAATGTCGACATTGGAAGATAGACTTTTCTCTTGTCTGTGCTATATGCGTTGCTGAATATACCCAAGAAGAAATATAAAAAAAAGACATCCAAACACCAGCCCAAGTCAGTGAAACAAACACGAAAAGAAGAAGAAAAAAATGGAAAAAGATAACCTGTGCCGTTGATGGAAAATTAAAGACCGGAGGAGCAGACTTCGGCCATAGCTTGGTACATCAAAGCCTGATATTGGCACCTATCCCTTTACCCTCGTACCAGACCGTTTCCCTCCAGTTGCCCAGTCTAACTGCAACATCAGCTCGCGCATCCAGCTTTAGCCTCCCTCCCAGCGCCTGCTTGAGTTTCTCATACCCGTCCGAGCCCAGTCTCCACTCCACCGGCAGCCTCGGCGTTTGAGAGCCGCCCGAGGGAACCGCAAACGGGGAGGAGTGATTGATCGTCCCGACCGGATCGGTATGGTTATAAAAGGCCGTCGCGTTGACACTGTCGATATATATCGTGTTCCTCTCCAGTGGAGAGAGTAGCGTGAAGACGGCTGTCGATGACAAGACGTGGAAGGTCGCGTCACGGATGAATTGCTGAGACTCGTTCCCATCATCTCCTGGAGGTAATTTGAGGCGGGGTGCTGAGATGTTCAGGTCGACTCGTGAGAGAGCCTCGCCCAGAAGCGGCTGGAACGGGATGCTCTCTCTATGCGTTTTGAGCATGAGTGTTGTGTTGTAACCGGAGAGGTACGAGGAAATTAGATTGCGTCCGTCCACTACCCCCTGGTCGCCGCCCAGAGAGGGTTTCCACCTGGCCGTGACGCGAAGGTTGTGATTATTTCCGGTGGAAATGTGCAGGTTCTCAGCTGTAGCCTCGGCGACCAACGAGCCGTTGCTCAGCACATGGATGTTGATGAAAGGGATACTAGCGGTGTAGTCTGTTGGGTTCGTCACGTTGACCAGGGCCTCTATAGACACCGACATGTAAGACGTCTCTGTAATCCGAATACTGTTGACCTTGGGATCCAAGTTGCCGAATGTGCCTTTGGGCAACTCTGTTGATGGTCCCCGCCGGTTAGCATCGTACCGCCCAAGTATGGGGCAAGCCGTTTGTGTAGAGTGTCTCCTTCCATTGCGGCGCGACGACGGTGCTAGCGAAGGGAGAGTGGGGAATAGAGAACCAGGGATGAGGGTTGCGTATGCGAGGGCCCGGCAAGTCCCAAGGTGACTAACACTATCAAAGCAAGGACGGACGTTTTACTGGGACAGTTCCCTCCGCAGGAACATCCTTGAGAATGAGATCTCCTAGAACCGTTCGGACTTTGACCGAGACGGTAGCCTTGATGTCCAATGCGACAGGCTTGCTGCCCATGAAGAGCGCTTGGATAACGTCGGTCAACACATCTCCGTCCGTAACGTTGAGAGGGGCGTCATCGACTCGAGACTGTATCCTGAGCGTAGCCTCGTGATGCTTCGTCGCTGGCTCTTGGGTAGAGTTGGCCCGTTGCCACTCCTCCAGGTTGAGCTCCCCGAGCTTGTCGCCCCTGTAAAAGACGTCTGCATTGGCCCGGATGCTGGTGACATTGACCTCAAAGTTCATTTCTGATGGTAGCCGTGCCGAAACAAGGATAGTTCCGGATACCTTCGGGTTCGCATCTGGGCTGTCGGGCTCGGCCATGGGGTCAGGCAATGTGAAGTGGACATTTTCGAGCGAGAAATCCCGGATCAGGCTGTCAAATCCCGAGTTTGGAACGGGGACTTGGACGGTAACGCTAGAGAGGATCTCAGATATCCAGTCCGGGGTGCCAGGCAGAGGCTTCTGCGCCCCTCTGACATAAACGGTCGGCGCATCGCCTGAGAGGTAGTCATCGAGTAGCAGGTCGAGAGGAGACGAGCCGGAGCCAGGACAGGCTGCCGTGAGAGCATCGGGGAGATGCTCGACAGTCCCCCGACCCTCCACCACAACCTCAGATCTGGGTCGTACGGTGACTTGGTGTGTTTTCGCAGCCGCAACGATGATGTAAGGATCCGCTCGGTCACAGTTCGGCACCAAAACATCGAATCCGAGCTCGGGGATGTTGAACTCGACAGGGACGCTGTTGAAGGCGCTGATAGCAACATCGGCAGCAATTGCCGTAGTTCCACGATCCGGTAGGGGCGTCTGCTCGAAGTTCACCTTGGTGATGTTGTACTCCGGAACCTGCGGAAGTTTGTTGGCTGTGGGTACAGCGCACAGGTCAGCGGCATGTTCGCGTGCGTGCAGGGAGCGATAAAGGAAAACATTTGTGTAGGCACCATTGTGCAGACAGGAAGCGGAGAGAATTCATCTTGTTTTGGAGCGACTAAAAGAGCGACTTTTCCCCAAAGTACAGAGAGGCAAAGGAATCGTAGAGATATTGACCTTCAATCACGAGCGACTCGGACACGGAGTGCGTGCCGAGCGGAATCAGACCAGACCTCACGGTGATATCGGCAACGCCGCGGAAGCGTATGGTATCGAGCTTCCCCCGCAGCCATTTGTTCGCGATGTTGCGGATGCCATCGGCTTCGCCCGGGATCAGGTCAGCGACTACATCCACCGAGGTAGTCTGTCCGTCCACCAGGTTCAAAACCAGAGGCGGCAGCCCGGCAGACCCGAGAAGGAACCCGTCGAACTCGGGTAGGTATACGTCGACCTTGGTCGCCTCGGTCCCCAGCTGTCTCACGGCCCAGGTGGCCATGCGCCCAACGCGCCGGACGCCATTGTCCTTTACGCGCGAGCCATCGAGGCGGAAGTTTGCTTGTATGCGTGCCCGCACGCCGTTGGAATTGATTGACTCGATCGACAGGTTGGTGGGCTCGAGGACGGCAGCCTCCTTGGCGTACTGCTCAACAGCGGCCGGGACGAAGAAGGCGAGCACGATAATGGTGATTGCCAGGAGGGCGAGAGTGCCGATAGCAATGATGGACGGCCATCTGCGGCGCTTCGACTTCAGCGTCGCCTGCGACGTGTGGGACGAAGAGACCGAGGCGGCATCTTCCTGGCCATCGTAGCGCAGCCCAGCAGCAGGGCTCGACAGGAGCGGCGTCGCCTCCGGGGAGGTGTCAGCCGTGATGGTCGACGACCTGACGGTCGAAGATAGCAGCGGCGATCGCTCCGAGTCGGACATTTTGCGGCTTGCTGTGTCGTTTGGCGGCGGATTGCTAGACGGGCATTGCTGGAAAGGTGCGGCAGGATGGACGGGTGTTTTCACCGTGTTGATGGGGTTGGAGAAGATGCCCTGGCTGGGCTTGATTCGAAATGCCAATGACGAAAGATTATGCGTCCGGGCACCGGCTCGCCTCGCCTGCTGCTGGGGACGCGTACCCTGTGACCCACTCAAGGTACCTCGCCATGTGCCAGCCCCGCACTTGGCAGCTGCCGGGTACCTTGGGCCCTCGTGCGGATACATCCAACACAGCGAAGATCATGCGTGGCAGCTCCGAGAACAGCGGAGACATTTGAACTTGATTTGCGGCTAGAATTCCAGGCACCTTGGCAGCAGCCCTGAAAAAGCCACAGCAAAGCGCCACGAATCTTTGTGTTGTTTTCCCCATCCACCTTGGCTAATGAATATTACAGCAGGCCAGCCACCGCACTCCTGCTCGTGGACAACAAGCGTGGACTGGCCGTCCTTATCTGGCCTAGTGTGACTACGTTTCGGGGTGTAAACCTTAACAGACCAGAAGGCAAACGCGGCCAACCCTCAAAAATAGATCCTTACTGGAGTCGAGACAGAGCCGTCATTTGAGATACTAGAAAGACAATAATTACCTGCGATGTCTGCCACGCATTCACCATGGCAAAAGAGCGGTGTCCCGTGCTTACCCACTTTCGGCCACACATGACTGCCAAAAGTACAAATCTGTCAATGACTGTGGGCCTACAGGCCAGGTGGAGGAGGGACCTTGAGCAGTCATGTCAGCAGGAGGTCATCGAGAGAGAAGCGAGAAGCGAGAGCAGAGGACAGGGTGCTCTTACTGCGCTGTATCCGCCGCCACCTGCGCCGGGTGGGCCAGGCGGCGGAGGTGCCGATCCTGGTGGAGGAGGCGGGGGTGGAGCCGCAGCTGCGGGAGGCGGTGGTGGCGGAGACGTAGAAGGCGGCGCAGGAGCAGCGGCCGCACCCGGCTGCCCAGCCTGAGCGGCCGCTGCGCCGTAGTACTGCTGGTACATTTGCAGGTACCTGCTCCATGGTTAGCGGCATGCCCGGAGTTGCACAGGGCATTGTAGCCTTTGAACGTGCTGAGCAGGGTCGGGGTGTGGGTACTCACGCGGCGTAGCCACCGTAGGCTGCGTAGGGGTCAACACCTCCATAGTACTGCGCGAGCTGCGCGTAGTCCATTGCGGGCTGGGTCGTGGTTGGAGCAGCGCCCGCCGCCGAGACGGGGGAGTTGTACTGGCCTTGTGCGTGCTGACCATGCTGACCATGTTGGTTATGCTGCTCATGGTGGCCGGAGCCGCCTGGGTTAGCAGGACCGGAGGGAGCACCAGGCGGCGCGCGGGGTCCTGTTGGGGGACCGTGTCCGCCATGACCACCATACCCCTGATGCCCGCCGTTCCGGCCTCCATCCTCACGGTTCCTATCGTCATAACCACCACTAGCATGGCGGTCCCCTCCGCGGAAGCCCCTTCCACCGTAGCGATCGCCGCCGCCGTAGCGGTCACCACCGTAGCGATCTCCGCCACCTCTGTCGCGATCGCCGAAGCGATCTCCGCCAAACCGCGGCGGCTTGCTCTTATGTTCTTCGTATTGTTCCTTTACTGCGCCAAGAAGGTCCTCGCACATTTCTTTGGCCTTCTCAACCATCTGAGGATCAGGACCACTGGAGTGAGACATGGTGTCAGCAAGCCGCAGAAAATATGTGGCAACTGCTTAGCAAACAGAGGGGTTGGGCAAGAGCCATTTCAATGCGGGGAGGAAAGAGCTTACGCAACATGCAGAAACATTTCTTCTTCGCTCTCGCGGCCCGTAGCCGACTCGATGAAGCCAGAGCCACGGCCCTTGATCTGGACTCGGCAGCCGGTCTCGTGCTGAATGTGTTTCACGTAGGAACCGCCGTGCCCGACCACCTGTGCGCGCAGGTTGAAGCCCGGGATGGGCTCGAGACCAATAGGTATCTTCTCCTCGGGCCATTTGCGCTATACAAACGTTAGAACCATGTCCCCGGTCAGCGCCAACGCGCAACAATGTAGGATGCACATACCCGTCCGAGCTCGTCACGCTCGACGACCGGCTCCTCACGGCGGCGGAACCTGCGCTCATCAACAAGCTGGGGCAGCTCCTGCTTCATGAGCTCTTCGATCTTGGCGACAGCTGCCTCAAGTCCTTCCTTGGATGTGCTAGTGACATGCAGGTACAGAGGAGGGTTCTAAAAGGTGCATGTCAGCCGAGCCTGTCGTTGTAAACAGCGCGATGCATGAGAACGTACCGCAGGAGTCGCCATGCTTTTATCCGGGTAGTAGCTGCCTCGAGTTGTCACGTCTTCAAAAAAGATACAGGTTGATTGTTAACGAGCATCCCGCAGAACAGACATACGTGTCTCGGAGCCAAGGCAGAGCGTACCAGCACCAGTCTCATCTTTGATCTAGATTCGAGCAGACAAGGTCAGCAGATGCCAGTGAGGGGTTGTGCCTCGCGCGAGCTGTGGCATGTTCGCGTAAGCAAAGTATCCCCAGCGAAAAGACCAGACGTCCGGCGAAGAGATGCGGCCTTCCCCGGCAGTCGTAGCTGTATATATCAGCTTAGAATCAGACACCAGTTCCTTACCATCTTTTGCGTCGCGCCTTTCGTTAGAAGATATCGGTTGCGGAGGTCGTTGACTTCGATGTCCTTGATGTAATCGCCGTCGGCGACATACATCTCGCCGTTGATCGTCGCGCCCGTGTTGGAGGCCGTCGTCTTGATGGCGGCGGATCTGCTCGGGTGGACATTCTCGTGCTGGCTAGTCTTGCGCGCCTGGAGCTGGGCCTGAATCTTTGCAGCAGCAGCAGCTGAGGGTATGTCAGTAGACTTGCAGGTTTGGGCTTTGGGTTGAGATGCGATGTGAACGCACCTGCAGCCGCGGCTGGGTCAAGGGTGGGCGCGGAGTCGTCGCTCGGCTTGGGCTCTGATCCGGCACGCGGCAGAGGGCTGCGGTCGCGGGCAGGCTCTGATCCGCGGGCAGGCGGGGATCGCGATCGTCGATCGAATCTCGAGCGTCTCGGCGGGTCGGGCTCGGTCTGGTCGAAGCGGGAGCGCTTCCGAGGCTCGGTGTCATTCATGGCGGCGGTTCGTCGCGGTTGCGCAAGATGCGCAGACTTGGGAAGATTACGCGGCAGAGCAGAGGAGGGTCCTTTAGGCGGTGCGGAGAGACACTGCTCGCGGGTCGAGTGTACGCGGGAGAAAGGAACCGCTCCGACGCGGATGTTGCGGAGTTGCAATCAAGAAACGAGGTTGGAAGTTGAGGTTGGCGGTATTGTCGCAGTTCAGCGTGGCCGGGCAGTTGGCAACCTAGACTAGATAGGCCAGCAAAAAATTCCATGGTTGCGGAAGGTACCTGCAGGTTGGGCCCCACACTACCACATTCACCAATCACTGCGGATAATGGGTCAATGGGTCTTGTAGCGAGCGCTGCCCACCGACAAAAGACGACCCCGACTTCGGCGTCAACTTGCACGGCCCTCACTCTATTTTTCGACCAAGGGTCCGCAGCCCCCCAGGTCTGTCTCTGCCTTCACAACCAAAAGTGAGTCACCAGACAAGCATTCGTCAGTTGCGCCGGGCAAGGACATCACTGCGCGATACCAAGGGCCGTGAAGCTAACCACTCGACGGCCCAGGCTCCCTTTCTTCCTCCTGACCGTCCTCACCCAAGCGTGGGACTCTCGAACCGAACCGGAGCAGATGGCTTCCCGGGGCCTGCTGCTCTCGTCGTCATGGCGGGCGGCCTCGATCGCCGCCCTCAGGTCGGCAACCAGGCATAGCAGCTCCACGTCGGCCATTGCCTACAAGTCTCTGCGCCGCCGCCAGGCCCCGCTCCCCGTGAGCGACGCCCCGCCGTCGTGGTCGGCCCAGGCGGCCGTGTCCAACATCCTCTACGAGACACCGACCCCGTCCACGGCGCCCCCCAAGAGGCACATTCTCAACTGTCTCGTCCAAAACGAGCCCGGAGTTCTGTCGCGCGTCTCGGGAATCCTGGCTGCGCGCGGCTTCAACATCGACTCTCTCGTCGTCTGCAGCACCGAGGTCGAGGACCTGTCGCGCATGACCATTGTCCTCACCGGCCAGGACGGCGTTGTCGAGCAGGCAAGGCGACAGCTGGAGGACCTAGTCCCGGTATGGGCTGTTCTGGACTACACAAATGCTGCCCTCGTCCAGCGCGAACTCCTGTTGGCCAAAATCAACATTCTGGGGCCCGAATACTTCGAGGAGCTCCTTGCCCACCACCGCGAGATCACGGCCGTCGATGCGGACATCACCGGAGCACAGGATGCATCGGAGAAGACCTTGGCCGAGCTTGCCCGGGACTTCCACCCCCGAAAGCTGGCGACGAGCGAAGCGCTAAGGCACAAGCACGAGCATCTCAAGAGCATCACCTACTTTACGCACCAGTTCGGCGGCAAGGTTCTGGACATCAGCACCAACAGCTGCATAGTTGAAGTGTAAGTCGGCAGCCCTGTCGTGCACCTGGAAAAACCGACCCAGGTCTACTGATACATGTGAGCAGGTCCGCCAAACCCTCTAGGATCCAGTCATTCTTGAAACTCATCGCGCCGTTTGGGATTCTCGAGTCTGCCAGGACCGGGCTTATGGCTCTGCCCCGGTCCCCTCTTTATGGTGCCGAAGACGAGGCTCTCGTCAAGGAGGCGGATGAGATTGTCGACGCGAGCCAGCTCCCCCCTGGATAAAACAGTGAGAGATAGCAGCACGTATGACCAGCTATTTTGTATCTACGTTAGCTGCCATCAAATCTGGCTATATATTATATGTGTCGGTAGTCACAAGCCTGTGTTCGGCGATTTCTCCATCATGGGGCCGCGCGCAAAACATTCCCATGTTGAACGCGATACTGTTTGGTTCAGCAATGTCATTCATGGAAGGCTCGACATTACTGGCCAAGTTTCATGCAGACGACTCGGTCGGCGACTTTCAGTGGCTGGTTGTCAATGAAAAAGCTTACTACTTGGTACTGCAATACCTACTGCTACATCACTCTGACCTTGATGTGAAAATACAGCCGACATGCTCTGCTCATCAGGAAAACCGCCAAATTTGGTATTCAGTGGATTCTTCATATTGCAGATCGGAATTAATAACGAGTATGATTCTTTATCGGGGTTTAATACCTACTACTGAAGCAAGCTCTTTGTCAGAACGGCTACTTGGCCCGCACGGCACTATCTACAGTGGGGGGGACAAAAGTATCGACGAAAGTTTTATGGATCGGGTGGCCCTCTCGTTCAAAGATCGATTCCGTAAGTATATTCGTATAAATTGGCTGTACAAAAAATCGCCGAAAAAAATGCATCCAAAATCTCCTACTTCTGTTGATTTCTGTACCTGGTTTGTATAGAAAATAAAACAAAATTGAGTGCGTGGCTGTGGATTGAAGTGCGGGCGTGATCTTGAGCAGTTCAGGAAAAATTGGATTTTCGTCGATACTTTTGTCCTCCGATTGTAGACCAACTCCCACTCGCAAGGTTGAGGAGGGGCTTTGTAAAGATCTACCCCGCTGTCGGAGTGCCGAATCCACAGCCCCATGCAGTACCCCCAGTAGAATCCCCAGCTCGCGAGCTGTCTGTCGTCACTTCACTAATAAAATCACACGACGCCTGGCCGCGGTGGACCCGTCAACACCTGCCGACCAACAACGCCGCGAATGGACCTTGAGCGACAACAGCAGGCCTGACCCTCCACTGCGAATGTCTGAGACATATACAAGCACCAAAAACGGCCCTGGACCTCGAGCCGGGCAGCGCAGAATCTTCGTTGACCTGTGATAGTGTTTGTTTCAACCCTGGAGCAGACGCTCGTTTATGTAGGCGCCAGGTAGGGAATCACAAGGCCAAGCAGTCTTTCGCCATGTGTGTTTTGCTACGCAGTGATCTCACGCTGACAGCCCGGGATGCCACGCAGCCTGGGATTTCCTGCCAGATACGCATCCGACCATTGAGGAGCTTGCAGGCCAGGGCTGTTCGGGCCTTCTGGTGCTCCCTATTTTTCGTAATGAGCCACCAAAGATATCCCTCCGATGCTATCAAGGAGCCGCATTCTATATCACTGAAGGTGCTCCGGTAGGTCTGGCCGGTAGGCTCCATAATTGCCCATGCCTCCGGCTATCGAGGTCCACGACACTGACTTGGGAATTCCAGTTTATCACGCCCATCTCTCGTTCCCCAGTTTCCCGTCAAGTCTCCTCTCGGCACAAGGTCGGCCGGCGAGGCCTCGGCCCCAGCGTCCCTGGCCTACAGCTCGGAGGATGACACCAACCCGGAACCTTTCATCCTGAGCCCCATACTCAACCTACCACCATCGTTTGGCTCTGCCTACGTCGGCGAAGTGTTCAGCTGCACGCTGTGCGCGAACCATGACGCCCCTGTCGCGCCGCCGGGGGCTCCTCGGGCCAGGGTAAAGCAGGTGCGCGACGTGCGCATCGAGGCCGAGATGAAGACGCCCGCGTCGGCCAACGTGACCAAGCTGGACCTCGGCCCAGACTATGCGGCCGGAAGGATCGGCACGGGCGGCGCCGGCGGGGTCGATCTGGAGCCCGGCGGAACGCTCCAGAAGGTGGTCAGCTTTGACCTCAAGGACGAGGGCAACCACGTGCTCGCCGTCACTGTCAGCTACTACGAGGCCACCGACACCAGCGGACGCACACGGACGTTCCGAAAGTTGTACCAGTTCATATGCAAACCGTCCCTGATTGTGCGCACCAAGGCCAGCGAACTGCCGACCAATGGCGCCCCAGGGGATAAGACATCATCCCTCGCGCGCCGGTGGGTGCTCGAGGCGCAGCTGGAGAACTGCGGCGAGGACCCTATCCAGCTGGAACGCGCCGTGCTGGACCTCGAACCCGGGCTGACCTACACTGACTGCAACTGGGAGACTGCAGGAGGTCAGAAGCCCGTCCTCCACCCTTCGGAGATCGAGCAGATCTGCTTCGTGGTCCACGGGCCCGCCATGCCGCCTAGTGTGGTCGATGGGAAGATGATTTTTGGAGTCTTGGGGATTGGATGGAGAGGGGAGATGGGTAACAGAGGGTTTCTATCGACGGGCAAGCTGGGCACCAGGTTCGGCGCTTAGCACCTGATCTGCAGTGCTAGCTGTCGACGGATTCTGTCGCGTGTCTGCCCGTCGGCTGCGCCGCAGCAATTGTTGAGCATGTACGTAAAGTAACCTACTTTCTAGGCCTAGGAAGGCTACCTAATCATCTACACCTGGGTTGTTGAGAAGATACGCAAGTAAACGAGCCGTCTACGCAAGGACAGGCCATTACCCGAGATGAAGATGGCAAGCGAACACAAAGTCGCCAAAATCTTTGCCGCAGGCGATATGCACAGGGAGGTCTGGAGTCGAACACCACACTCTCCCAGTTTCGGCAGAAGCCAAGGGGGCCAGACGGGCCGTCAAGAGGGATCGTCGCTGCAGCATCACGGATAAGGTGCATTGTTTGCTGTGCCGCACGAGCCCCTGGCAGCCGTTGCAAGGCGCCCGAGAACACGAAAAGCACGAGACAGCGCCCGGGAAGGCTCGTCTGTTGTTTCCCTTGCTCCTCATGTCATCCACTCTCGTGTCGGACAAAAATAGACGGGCGGCTGTGTTTGCCTGTGCTCCTCTTCCCAGACGGGGCTGCATCCCGTCTCCTCTCCGGAGTAACACCAAAACGGCCGGCTTCGAGGTCGTTGGAAGCGAGCGCCGCAGGGGGAGGCGGCAACGTGTCCCGGGCGGGTGTGTGCTGCCACCTTCCGATCCGAGAAAGAGGGGGGCTCGTGTAGGCAAGGCAAAGGGGCAACTCAACGGAGCCTTGATTGAGGCCGGGTTTCAACAAGATTGCAGAAAAATGCCCGCACCCGGATTGGAAGCGTGGCGACCCGTCGGCATGCAGGCAAGAATGTTTTTTTTCTTTCTCTCTGTCTCTCTCTATCTCTTTATATATATATTTTTGTTCCCGAGCAAGTGTTTGCCTTGCTTGCTAATCGCGGTCCGACGCTTCCGGTGCTGCCAGAATCAAGCAGACGGAATCGCCTACCCGCCGTGAATTCTCGTTTCTCGTGCAAATACCCAAGTCATGTTGTTTGCTGTCTGCGCAGCCAGTGGCTGTTCTCCCCCTCAATCCCGGTCGAGTGCTCGCCGGAGTGCGCCTCGCTCCCCCGTCCCTGCACTGTAGCATTTCGGAACAATAAGACATCTGGTGCAGTGCACAGGGCTGGGATGGGCCCGCAGATTCATGGAAACCAGCCTCGCGCGCAGGCATCGACCCTGGGGGAGACGACCCGCTGTGTCGTCTGAGGCCTGGCTGCGTTCAGAGGTTCAGCCAGGACGCCCACACCTGAACCATCCAAGTCTACTGTAGCAGTCTACGCATGTGCTCCGCATGTGCATGCATAGGTCGAGGTTCAGCGTGCTGACAAGAGGTTAGTGGTTGGTGAGCTTGGGCATCGACTTGGTGGCTGCGATCAGGGGAACAACGGCCAATCGAAGCAATCAGCACCCTATCAAACCCTTAATTTTGATGGGCATCGGGGCACGGACGTGTGCAGACCAAGCACCAGGCTCGGGTTTGGGGCTGTAGATTTAGCCCGTCCCTGTTTGGCCTCTTCGACCGAGACGGCACCTGTCAGATTGGGCCACGGCTTCCCGGACTGGGTCGGTTTCTCTGGGCAGTGCTCGGTTCAGTAATCCGTCCGGCGCAGGTTGAGTAACAAGGTACCTGCCTGGTACCTGGCTTATCTGCATATGTAGGTACACATGTACCTGGGTTGGGCCAGCCACCCGCCGAGTCGTCTAGTGCCAGCCTCCCAGGCCCGCCAGGCACCCCGCGGTTTGTGGTGGGGCGGGGGGCTGCCCCATACCGTGGGCGGCGATCGCGCCCGACACTGGGGAGAGTCCAGCGGTGGACAGCACATGCAAGCCAGGGCTTCGGCACTATGGCGTAGGCGGGTGCCATCCATTTGGGGAGCGCAGCATGCTGCGGCGTGGCTGGTGGGCATATCCCTCCATCGGTCGGGCCTTGCACAAGGCGCGCGCACATGCACTACCCGTCGTCCTGGGTGGCACCCCTATTCTCGAATTGCGCACAGCGGCATCAGCGCCCGCCCGGCCAGGGCATGGATGGCTAGCGTAAGGGACGCTGTTATTTGATCCCTGGGCTGTCGGACAACTCCGTGGCGCCCGCGAGAACCGTGGTTTCGAAGATGGAGACCTGACGTCTGATCGTTGACCGCCCCGGGTTCGTTTGGGTCAGCGACATTGAGCGAGGGGCGCTGGCCGTGTGCGGTTCACTGTCCCAAACATTTCGATCGCTTGATTTGAGGACGACGGGGTGGAGGCGCAGAACAGGCTGCTACCCGCCCGCACAAGCCAACCCATGTTTGAGCTAAGAAGAAAAAAAAAGAACCCACCCGCCTCTCGGGAGATTTCGAGAAGGGCGCCGTGCCTGCTTAGGCTCACCGCCACCGCGGACCTTTGTTGTCGCCATTGCTGCCATGGTCTGATGCTGCCAGCGCCGGTGGTATACGTAATTAGGAGTAATTTGGAGGGCAGCACAGTTGGATGCGGCGCGGCGCCCAGCATAGTGGACGGGGCTGAGGGCCTTCCAATCGAGCCGCCGGTCCCAGCTTGGGCAGTAGTAGTATGCTGAGTGGCCCTGCACAGGCCAGTGCAGCGTAGGCGGTTTCTGCTGGCGCTGTGCGACGGCGCCCTCAGGTCTCTCCACCTGCGGCAGCGACATTTCGACTAATTAGTGCGAACGTTGTTTCCGGTCCAGGCCCCCGGGCGCTGCCAGGGCAGTCAGTAATGGGTGAACAGGAATGAGTGCAGGCGTGCGTGCCGTGCACCTTATCCATGTGCCCAACCAACCTCGATGTGTGCCACTACCCGCGGCTCGCACGACGCGATGGGCCGTTGTCCACGGCAGCCAGCCAGCACGCGCGGCTGCCGCTCACGACCGCCCAGAGTACTCCCTCCACTCTTCCCCCTTGCGGGCACAACTGCCTCGTGTTGAGCGAGCCACCCGCACCGTGCAGTTGCGGTGGCATTCCACGGCCCCTGTCTCCCCTGCTGCCCTGTCGACCCGTCCTCTATCCTTCACCTCGCGTCCCGCCACCGCTGCTGCATGCATGCAACAGCCTGATGCTTGCTACCTACCTTGCCGCGTAGAGATACTTACTTGTACCTAGCCTGGCCGGGCTTGATCAACCCCGTGCCTGTCTGCCCCATCTGGACCCCCCTGCCCTCCCCAGGCCTGCGAAGGGCAGTCTACGGAGCAGACTTCGCACCACTGCCATCTCGACAGACGACGCTAGGTATCTGGTCCTGTCGAGCTAGATCTGCAGCAGCTTCGGTTAGCCGCTCGCCCTTGGCTAGCCAAACCATCCATCTCTCGACCAAGTGCCACCGCAGAAATCCCGATTTATCGGCGCCTCGCCCCTCGCCGCTGGGCCGCGCGGTAACGGCCAAGAAAAGCGATCGAACCCCCAGCACAGGAATCACCCAGGCCTTGACCTTGCTCTCCCGTTCCATGGAGCAGCAGAAACAGTAGAGACAAGTAGGAAAGACGATACCGGCCAATCTCGCGAATTGGCTCCAGCGCGAACAAACCCCGCGGGGCGGATTCGACCAGCAGCACAAGAGCGAGAAAGAAAGGAGCGAATAAAAGCAAGAAGAAAAAAAGGCTAGGAAGAAGCACACACGCGCAGGCACCTCGGTGGACGAATCGAAACGCGAGAACAGAAAAAAAGGGGCGCGGGGGATAAGCGACGGAAAGGCCAGCCAGCCAGCCAGCCAGCCAACCACGGTGCTCGGGGCCGAGACCTACCTCCACATCTCGACGAAAAGCAAGAGCGCAACGTCGACCGTGGAGGAGATAACCACCACGCCTCCGATCCAACGCCGGAGGGGGGAACAGCGAGCTCTCGGAGTGCGAGGGACACTCGAGTTCGGTCTACTTATTCTCCTTCCCTCCGCGGGCCACCGAGACAAGGGACGGGCGACGGTCCAGATGCGTTGACATGGAGGGCTCGTCAACCCCTCTCGCCGACTACTTCTGGATCGCCGGGATCGAGTCGATATCCTACGGCGAGCCTACGATCCAGGTTCCGGTCCAGACCCCGACTGTTGACGAGACCATAACCGAGGATGGCGAAGCCGAGTGTGCCAGCGAGGCGGCGAGCGCGCTCTCGACGAGCCGCCCGGCCGGACTCCGGCATTCGCGCCAGAGTTCCGCCAGCAGGCTTTCCAAGAACCTCGCCGATAGCTTTGGTCTAGATTTCACGCTGGAGGACAGCAACGATTCAGGAGTCACAAAAAGTAACAGGAGCAGCGCCACAATTCGTGCCGTTGGGAGTCCCCTGGCCGCCAACTTTAGCTTCAGCAGCAGCAGCAGCAGCAGCAGCACCAACGGCAATGGGAACAGTAACAGCAGCGGCGGCGGCAACGTGAACGGCAGCTCCAGCGCCCCCCACACTGCGAACACCAGCGTCAACACCAACACTAGCACCAATACCAATACCAATACCAACGGGAACACGAATGGGAACGCCAGCGGGACCGCGAACGGCAACTCCAACGGCGTTGGACTTTTTGCTCCGCCGGCAGAGTACCGCAACTCGGGCTACGACTTCGACTTCGACAAGGCCCTTTTCAAATTCGCCTCGGAGCGCGAGAACTTCCTCGACGACCTGACCTTCAGCGCCGGCGCCAAGCTACAGAGCCGGCCACCCATGGTGAATGCCAGGGCTGAGCGGATCAAGGCCGATGAGGCGGCGGATAGTGGAAGAATGAGCCCACTTAAGAGCATCAAGGGTAGCATCCGACGCAAGATGAGCTTTAGGGACATGAACAGCATGAGGAAGCAGCCCACAACTCCGAGGCCCCAATGTAAGTTGGCCACGCCGCTGGCGAATGACCATGACAACCCGATGAGGCACAACTTGAAGCTAACAAATCAGCTCGAAACCCAACAGCAGCGTCGATCCGCACGGCTAAGCGCCTCAGCAACTACAACTCAGTCATCCCACCGCCCGAGCCTCTAAACACCGACCCCGACATGCACCCATTGAGGCGCCGCTTCGAGCCCACCCTGCTGGACAGATACCCGCCCAAGGATGCCGCCGATGAGCTGGCGCGGAGGGGGCGCTTCCCCGACTACGTGCCCATGTTTGCCTTCCCCAACGACATACAGATCGTGTCGTCCGACGAGCGCCCAAGGTCTACGTGGCACGGCTTCACCATGACGGGTGAAGACAACAGCAAGATCTACGGCATATCCATCATTGTGTGGACGGCAGTCAAGGCCGACGTTGCGGAGCAGATTGAGAAGAAGTGCGAGCAGTGGCGACGGAGCCACATGTCCAATGAGGAGCGTGAGCTTGCTGCGAGCCTTGGCAACCGGCTGGCTGCGGAGCGCGCACACCTGTCTCAGCTGCTCGCCGAGCTCCCTGGCGTGCCTTCTGGATCTTCGGACCGGGAGTCTCTGGACGAGGAGATCAGCGCGGTAGAGGAGAAGATTGGACTGATGGCGGAGATGCTGCGGCCGCTGAGACACGGTGCCGCCTCCAAGATCGACGGGCTCACGGCCGGGGAGAGCGGCCTGTGGACACCTCGAGCATACGGAATCCTGGGCCGAGATGGGACCAAGATGAGCTTCTGGAAGGAGTGGCTGCGGGCCATCATAGTTCCCATGACTGACGGCGCCCTTCTGCGCGTGCCGCCGAGCTCGCCCCGTGTTGGGCGCTGGCAGCCTCTGGAGCGCTATGTGGTGAATCTCTGCACCGAAGCCTTTAGCCCCATCAGCTCCAAGACGCAGGTCGAGCTTGGAGTGCGGGAGCTCCGCATGTTCGCGCGTAACGAGGCCATCAACGAACTGCCAGGGTCGCGGAGCACAGACTTGTACGCCCTGTTCCGCTGTCTGTCGCTCGAGAACGTGGTGGCCTTGTTCGAGTACGCAATGTCCGAGTCGCGCATCATCTTCGTCTCGTCTCACACGGCCATGCTACACCTTGCCTGCCACGCCCTCGCTAGCCTGCTGTACCCGTTCAAGTGGGCCAGCGTCTTCATCCCTGTGCTTCCAGCTCGCCTGCTCCAGGCTCTCGACGCGCCCTGCCCTTACATAATCGGGATAGAAAAACGCTACGAGAACATCGTGCTGCCGGACGACGACTACGTCCTGGTCGACCTGGACAAGGACACAATCGATGCGACGGCACAGCCTATACGCTTGCCGCGACAGAACCGCCGCAAGCTCCTGGCCCTGCTCCAGGCGGCCGCTCCGCACGCCCTGAGGTACGGGGTGCAGCAGGGACCTCCGCCGTATGCCGTCGAGTCTTTTCCCTACGACGGATTCTCGGCTGAGAACGCGTACATCTTCACTTCGTCGCCGCCCAAGTCGAACCTCAACAAGTGGGTTTCGCAAAACTCGGCGGCATTCGGCGACTCGGACCCGTCGTCGCCGCCGAGGCCGCCCCTGTTCAACACGTTTGTCCACTGCAGGAACGAGCTGTCCAAGACGGAACCGCCGGGGTCGGCCAAGTCGGGCAAGAACGCCAGCCCGCCCGGATCGCTTTCTCCTGTCTCGACAAAATTCCCGCCCATGCCCACGACGCCTGTGTCGAGGAGCGACTCTGGGTTTGCCGGCTCGACAGTGCTGCGCGAGAAGCGCTCCACGCACTTTGACGAGAGGTCGAGGCGTAGCTCCTCGTTCGGCATGGACGCCGGGCGCGGCCCTGTGCACAAGCCCAGCCTCCCAATCCTCAACGGGCACGCGCAGAGCATGTCCATCTCGGCCATCTCGATAGATTCGCAGTCGTCGTACGGTGGATATGCGCCGTCCTCGTACGCCCAGTCCACCCTGGCGGCGTCCACGGTGATGCCGCAGATGCTCATGCAGCCGGTGCACAGCACCGACACGACCATCTGGGTCGAGGGCCACTGCTTCAACTGGATCCCCGGCGAGACCAGCCCGACTTGCGACATCTGTGACGATCGTTGCGAGAGCGACGACCTTTTCAAGTGCGCCGGCTGCAGTTGCGTGTCGCACGGCCGCTGCCTGTCGGTGGCCTGCCTGGTCTGCCCGGCTGCCTTTGACGCTGACCGGGTCCGCGCCGCCTTTGTGCGCTGCCAGGCCAGCCTGCTGTATACCTATCGCAAGCATCTCCTCCGCCCGAGCAGGGAGCAGAAAGCCAACGGCCAGTTGTTCGCCTTTGACATGCAAGGATTCATCAGGAGCTTGCCGCACGAACAGCAGGAGTATATCGTGATGCTCAGGGACACACAAGGTATGTTGTCGATTGCTTTTCCCGTCTTTCTTTGCGCCGAGCGGGCTCAGTGTTTTTTTTTTAGAAAAAAAAACTTTTTTTTCCTTCTCGATTTCTTCCTTCGGAAAAAGAAAAAAACAAGACACGGTCACGTTGACTGATATCTCTTCTGCTCATAGCTTTCAACGAATTTGTCCACGAGCGGGAGCGCATGATTGGCACAAACCCGGAAATCCGGCTCTTTGATGAAATCATTCTCGCAAAGAAGGCGCGGGGCCGGCCGGCCCTCGGGTCGCTCTCACGCCTGTCTATGATCCGGGCGTCGCACGTGGCATCGGGGGCTGGTCACCTGCTTGGGCCGCCCAAGATCCCCCAGGGGTACCTGGGCGACACGACGGATCACATCTGGCGGACGGCGTCTGTGCCTCTGCCCAACGCCAAGTTCCCCGGCGACTATCGGTCCGTAGTGACCCGCATGCCCACGAGGCTCGACCCTTCGCTGATGAAGGAGCCGCGGGCGATCCAAGGCGTGCCGAGGTCGGAGCAGCGCGGCAGCCGCATCTTGGTCCGAAAACAGGTGCCTAGCACGCTGAGCGCGACGGCCACGAGCCCTCGCTAGAAGAGCCTTGTTGTCTGTTGAAATGAAAGAAAAACAAAGCTCCCTTGTTTTGTGCCTTTGGGCTTTTGTCGTGTTCCGTTCTACTCCATCCCCAGCCTTCCCTAATCCATTTGAGTGTCGTCCGCTCGTCTCCTCCCCGGTGTCGGAAGCTCTTCCTGGGTCTGTGAGCCCCAACGGCCCTGGCCGCCTTGTTTCTTTTGAACGAGGAATGCCATGTATACAGGTCACGGGAACACGACGGTAATGTACAAGAGAGCTGAAGCGCAACAGGAGGTTGCGAATGGTGACCTAGCTTTTCGCCGTCGTCAACAGCGTCTGGCACTGGGCGCCACTCCATGCTCTCTATCCCCAGGTTTAATAAGTCAGGTTGCTATAAAGGGCATATTATGCAAGGAATGGGAAAAGGGAGGTCTTTTTTTTCGGAGTCAATGGAGGGAGAGAGGTTGTCATTAGCATTTTAAGCGCCTTCCCACCATTTCTGGATTGTGTTTGGACATTGGCAGAGGTATTAGAAGCAGCGGATGGTCGGGATCTCTTGTATTTGTTCCTTGACTAAAACAATAAAAGGCATGCCTACAACGAAGCGTCCCTGCTCTGACTGTCGGAAAAATACCTATTATGCATCAGAAGGATTCATGCAATGTCAAAGATGAACCGTAGCATATCTGTTTGCGCATCTCTGTCAGCATTATCTATTCTGTCACTGACCGGGCTATCTTGCTTGACGCTGCTCGCTGCCGCCTTCTTCTCTCGTGTGGCCAAGCCAAAACACCCCTGAAACTCAAGGCGCCGTGCCGGGCTGGGATGGCACAACCAACCCCTGACCTCAAGCCGAACCGTCTTTTGACTTGGCAGACGACAGATCCTCAAGCCGCATCAGACAATACCTACGGCCCGAGGGGGAAAAGCGGAAAGACGACGTGAAGAAACAAGTTAACAGGAGAAAGAGAGGGGTGTACCAAAAACGCGCAAAATAAGGGTATATACTAGCCATGTCTCGTGATACAAGGGTGCAGAGGACGCCTACCTACTCCATTTTTTAAAAATGAGAAGAAAAAACGAAACAACAACAATAATCTAACCCTTGGAACCCCCAACGAAACCAACCACAAACAATCGGGTTCACTGCCCGAGCAGAGAGGGGCTACTAGGTGGTGGGCTACGGGAATTCCACTCCTTCATGTCCTAGCAGGGGCGGGTCCACCGGCGCCGGCGCCACCATCGCCGCCGGGGCCCCCGCCGTCGCGCGGCCTGGGCTTGGGCACCTTTTCGTAGGCGTTTGGGCTGGGCTTGCGGCGGCGGCGGCGGTGGACGCCGCCCTTGCCGTCGCCGTGGGGCTCGTCCCTCCCACGGCCGTGGCCGCAGTCGTCCGAGTGCTTGTGGCGGCGGGCGGGGTTCTTCTTGCCGGCGCCCACGGGCCTGTCGCCGCGGGTCGAGTCGTCCGAGTCCGTGTCCGAGTCAGAGCCCGACGAATCGGACGACTCTTCGCTCGACTCGTCGACGCGTCTGGGGCCGTGGTAGATGCAGCAGACTTTTTCCGTTGTCCCCCACTCCCCCGCGCCTTGTTGTTAGCAGGACTGTTTTATTTTCTTTTCTTTTTTTTTCTCTTTCGAGGCGGGCGAGAAGGGGCACACGAAAATCTGGGCTTCTGCGGGGGGTGTAGGCGTGCAGCAAAAGGACGGCCAAGCTTAGCTGTGTGGCACACGTACCCTTGGACGATTTGCGACCCAGGCCCTCGTTGTCGACCACGCCCTCGGCCCACTGGACCGACCGGCCCGCCGAGACCGGGGCGCCGCGCAGGCGCAGGATTGCCGGCGCTGGGGCTGCTGGCTCGTCTATTGCCTGTGTCGGCGGTGCCGGTGCTGTCTGGACCATGGTCTGCGTCGTCGTTGCTGCTGCCGAATGCTGCTGCGTGCGGGGCCCCGACCGGCCGCTGCCATATTGGCTCGAGGCGGCCATTTTTTCTTTTTTTTTCTTTTTCCTTTCTCTCTCTCTATCTCTTTTTATTCTGGCGGTTCGGTTCTGTTGAGGGTTGAGAGGCGACGCAGGGGTAGGCGACGGGCTGGCGACAGGCTGGCGACAGACGGAGGTTGGCGTCTCTGGCCGCTGCGAGACCGTCCTTGATTTATGCAGCGGGCGCGAGGGTGGGATGCGAGAGCGAGGCAGACCGAGCGCGCGCACGCAGGGCAATGAGGAGCAAGAAAAAAAAGGGCCAAAGAAGCAGCTCGCACGGCAGCTCGGAGCGGCTGCAGTCCCCAGACCTGGACCTGGTCTAGCGCGCAGCAGGCAGCTCGCGGAAATGGAAAGAGGCACGGCACAGTACACGGCTGCGCTGTCAACCCCCGCCGCCGTGGACGAGGCCGCCCGCCCACCGCCCACCCACAGCAGGTCGAGTGACGTGGGGGTGGGCTCTGAAACTTTGACTGCGCAGGGGTGGCCAAGGCTTGGCTGCCTAGCCCGACCGCGCCAAGCCGGCACATCACCAACGCCCGGGCTGTGCGGTGCTTCTCGCTTAGAGCACGCACCGCGTCCATTCAGGTGCAGGCCGAGTACGAGGCGGCGGCCATTCATCACGCGGCTATCTTGTTTTGGTCTTCTGCTTCCTCTTTTTTATTCTTTTTTCTTCTCCTTTTTGCTATCGTACATGTTGTACACACAGGGCGTCGCCCTCGCCAATTGGAGCGTGTTCACGCGGCAGCCTGATTCGCCTGCCGCGCCGCCATTTTGGCCCTCTTCTTTTCGCCCTTCATGCTCTTCCTGGGCCGCCCCCGGTCAGGCTTCTCCCGCTTGTTCATCTCCCACGCGTTGACCGGCGCGCGCACGCCCACAAACTTGCCCTCGGGCGAGTACACCTCCACCGCCGGCCAGGCGATTCCGTCGTCGGCCCCGTCGTCTGCTGCGCTGTCGTGCTCGTGCGCCTCCGCTGCAGCCGGCGTCTCTTCCTCGTCGCCCGGCTCCGAGAGGTCCAGGGTCTGCAGGATCTCGCCCCTGCTGCGAGGCTTGGGCTTCTTGGCCGCTGGCTTGCTCCTCCTCTGCGTGCTGTCCCCGTCGGAGCGGCCGGCGAGCAGCTGCTTGGCCCGCACCTGCGCCACCAGCTCGATCCAGCCGCACCCTTCGATGAGAATGTCGGCCGCAACAACACGGAACGGGAGGCGTTCCACCTTGAGGTTGACCGCGTTCCTGCGCGTGAGCGGACCCGCCCGTGACTTGGTCACGTCCCAACGGAGCTTGAAGGTGCCCGCGAGCTTGGTCTTCTCGGCCGCGCCCTCGACTGCGATGTTCTCCACGTTGACCTCGCCGGTCTGCCCCTGAATCGCTATCGCCTTCTCCGTGCTCGTCAGGTGCGCAGCAAGCGGAACAAAGGCGTACGACAGGAACGTCAGCCCCGGCGTCTGTGGCGTGATGCGGATAAAGCCGCCCAGCAGCAGGGACTTGCCCGGCTGGATCGTCTGCTGCTCCGGCTTGATGCGCTTCTTCATGACGAGCGAGTCGCGGTGCTCGGGCCTGACGTACTGCTCCAGTGACGAGCGCTCGAGGCCAGGGAGGTCGACCAGCTCGCCCTTGCCGCTGCCGAACGGCACCCGGATCGGCGACGCCGTGGTCCCCGGCAGCGACGACACGATCGGCATCTCCGGGTAGTTGGTCTCGGGGCGGGCGGGCGGAAGCAGCGAGTATTCGTCGAGCTCGTCTACATGCTCCTCTTCTGCTGCCGCCGGCTCCGACTTGGCCGACTCCTCCAGCATGCGAGCTGATAGCTTTGGTTGCAAGCCAACCGTTATCTGGGGCTGGGCCGGGGCCTCGTGCATGCGCCCCTTGGGGAACACAGCCTCGAACAGGCGGCTCTTGCCGACATTGACCTTCCCCACCAACCAGTTGCCACCGCCGCGCTGCCAAATGTCCTCCTTGAGCTTCTGGGTCCACATCAGGTTCTTTGCGCCCACGCAATACAGGTTGCCCAGGCGGACGCGGCGGGCACGCCTGCCCAGGGCCTCGCGCAGCCCCTCCTGAAAGTAAGGCATTAGCTTGGAGATCTGTTGATATTTGGGCGCCAGCAGGTCCGTGCGCGTGATGATGAAGCTGATCTCGGTCATGCGGCCCTTGTAGAACTTGGCACTTCTGGACCGACGGTTCTGCGACCGCAGCGGCATCGTCTTGAGCAGCTCGTGGATGTTGGGGAGCAGAGACATGGGGAAGTCGGCCGCGTCAATGACATGGTAGACGTGGTTGTACTTGTAGGGCGACTCGTCAATGGTTTCGTGCAGAGCCTCCATACTGGGGTGGTGGATGGGCACGCCCTCTGAGTGATGTATCAGCCGATGGCAACGGTCGCAGAGAGGCGGGGGCGGCGGTGCCTGGTTCCTGTCAGCATCGTCGGGGAGCTCCGACATGAGAGCATCGACGTTGACCCCTAGCTTTTCTAGCTTCTCGGGGTCCACAGCCCGCAGCGCGGCCTTGACGATGGAGTCCTCCTTCTCTCGCCTCGTTTGGGTCGTGGCCGGCGGCGGCTTCTCCAGGCCGAGACATCTCTTGACATCATTCCTTTCGAGGCTGTAGTAGCCCGCCCGGTCCGGCTCAACGGTCTGCGAGAGCGCACCGCAGCCGGTGCACTGGGCTGGGAGGCCCGCCACAGCCAACTGGGAGACATTGCCGGGCCCCTCCAGCCTGTGCGCTCCTGGGGCCGACAGGCTGTGGGTGCGGCGCACATTTGGCCTAGGTAGCGGGAGGGTCACCTGGGCATAGGAGCCCCGTCCCTGCGGCAGCCTGCTGGCGAGCAAGCGGCCATGGCTCAAGGAGGCGCGGCCGGAAGCAAAGCCGCTGGTGGCGGGACAGAGCTGGAGCGGGGGCGCCTGCAACAGGAGCGGCGGCCTGAGAGCGCTAGAACCAAGCGACGTCCTAAGGCATCTTGCCAGCAGCATGCTGCACAGAGGCAGTACGATGGCCTGGAAGAATGCGGAAATCAAATCACCGGGTTGGTGGTGCAAAGGGAGATATCCATGGCATGAACACCATATAGAAATCACATGGGCTGGCGCATCTTCAAGCGGAAAAAAAAAAGAAAAAAAAGAGAAACGATCGACTGTCTGCCGCAAGCCCACGCTTGGTGGCCAATGACGCTGGCCCAACCCACGTTAGTGGACCGGGGTCCCCTGCCATACGGCAAGCTCCGCTCCAATTGTAGGCTGTGCAGCTCTCCCTGTGTCGGCGGGTACCCCTGTGGAGAGCCCTCCCGCAGAATATTCAGAAGTGGGCTTTCGTCGGGAACCTCTGGCAAAGGCGGCACCACGCCCTCAGAAGACGACGCCGGCCGCGACGAACCCTCCCCGATCTGCCGACCACGAGCGCTCCGGATCGCGCCCTTGGAGCCAATTGACCCTTGGCCACTGCCCCCCGAGAGGCCTCTGAGCCCTCGCGCAGACATTCAAGATGGTTTCTGTCGTGAAGCGCATGCGTGCGCTCAAGAACGTGGGTGAACCCCCTCCCTCCCGCGCTCTCTGTCCTTACATCGTGGTGCTTGCTGACACCGCTCACTGGTCTTGCAGAAGGTGAACACCTCCTCCGTCTACCTGCACTCCCCCTGGGAGCCGCCAAGTCTTCGGACCAGATGGCGCCCCATAGCTAGCTGCTAGCTGCCCCGGCCGCTGACCACCCCGCGCGTCGTCGCAAAACAGCTCTATGCCCTCAAGTTTGGCCCAGGAGGAGCCGTCCTGCCGCCCAACATCACCAGGATACATATGGAGTTTGGCCTTAGCAACTACAAGGGCCATGTCGGACCAACGTACGCTCTCGGCTGCCCCCTGTCCCACTGCTCTCGAATGACGACCGCTCCCTCTCCCTGACACCTGGTTCCCAATTACCATAGAAAATTCTGGCAAGACCACCTCCCGAGGTTAAAGTTCTGGAACCCTTCCATTCCCATGATCGTCAACAGGATACCCGACAACGACAAGCCCGCCACCATGTCCATCTACTTCCGCCAGTCCGCCCTGGGCTCGAGCAAGAAGAAGGCCGCCGCCGCCGCCGCCGCCGCCTCCGCCGCAGCATCCGCCGCTCCCACCACAGACGCAACAGCCACGCCCGCCGCCAGCCCAGAAGCGGCGGCAGAGGCGGCAAAGAAACAGGCCGCCAGCAGGTCCGCCTGGGACGGCAGCGCCGAGGCGCCGCCGCCCGTCGAGGGCGAGCGCGTCGTCACCATCGACATGACGCACCTGCACTCGGACGCCATCCTGGCCGACTTCATGGCCAAGACGGGCGCCGTCCCCGTCGAGCCCAGCCCCGAGGACCGGGAGGAGATGGCGGAGCTGGCGACGGTCAAGAAGCAGGGCGACGCCGACCGCGTGCTCGTGCGCAACTACGTCCAGAAGCAGAAACGCGAGAAGGCCCTGCTCGAGCGCGCCAGGAAGGAGGCCGACGCTATCAAGGCCGCCAACGCCATGTGATGAGTTCCCGTGTGCTGAGGGCGTGGCATGACCGGGTAGCGCAGCCGTCGTCGGCATTGGGTGCAACGAGGAGGCAGAGGGGCAGCTCGAAGCCCTCCCGTGTATCTACTACCCATTGTATAAAATAAATAAATAAAAACAAGACTGTGAGGCACATCTGTCATGGTAACCGCACTGCGCCCTTTACACACGGCCGGCTATCGCCCTACATAAAACTACTCTGTCTTGAGCTCTCGGCCAAGCTATTACCAGCAAAAAGAACAAAAATGGCTGTTTCTGTTGGTGGTATCTTGATGCTGCTTTTCCCTCCCTTCAAATAATCATGCCTTCTTTCATAGTGAAACTTCTTAGTCCAAGAATGCAATCCTCTCCGTATGGTAGATAATGGTGTAGTAAAGGGGGGAAGCAATAAGGGCTAGGCCATGGACAGTATGCTGAGCTGGAACTACCTGAGACGCCGACAGCTTCTCCTACAACAAGACAAAGAAGAAGGGGGGGGGGGGGGGGGGGAAGAAGAAAAAGCCCCGAAAAATAAAAGGGGAGAGAACATCAACCAGTACAAAATCTTGAGGCACAAAGAACTCTTCGATGGCCCGTGCGGGTCCACATTATTCGACAAGTCGTACTGTAATTTATCAACCACGTATCAAGCCTTTCATATCGAAACAGTGAGAAAGGGCGGTCCAAGGGGGCAAGCCGCGACATAGGGTCTATGCGCCCATCCCCTACTTCAGGCCAAAGCCTTCGCTCTCGTGGACTGCGCACCAGAGCATGCGGGCCAGTTTGGCCTTGGACCCGTACCGCCAGAGCGTCAGTGTATTGAAGCAGGTGCGGGCCGTGGGGTATCGCTCGCAGTCATCCCCAAGACAGGCCAGTCGAATCACCAAAGATGCCGCCCCCATGGCCGGGATTCGGTCGCTTCCTGTGATGAAGACGAGCAGCTTGCGTTGCTCTGTCGGCGAGGCCTCCTCGACAAGCTCCCAGAACCAGCGCACCGTTGGCTCCGTCTCCTCGGCGTCACGGCTGGTCCAGCCGTCGTAGTCTGCAGATGTCCGTAGCGAGTTGATGTCCAACGACTCCTCGGACCCTCTGACCAAGAGCTCGATTTCCTCAGGCCTGAACAGAGACAGGGCGTTCCCACCACAAACCGTGAAGAAGCCACGCTTGAAGGGATCAAACTGCCGCGATACAGAAGTTTCTAGAAGATGTTTGACGTAGAGGTCCACATACTCCCTCCTGTTCGAGTTGGTCACGGGCTTGTACTCGCCTCCTGGTATCAGGGGCACCCGATCAACCGCGCCATACTTTTCCAGCTCGATTACGAAGTCCAGACAGAATGTCGACTCAACGTCTCCGTCATACTCGAGGAGCTGTCTCAGGCCCCGAGCAAGTCGAGGACGGAACTCTGCCAGGTCGTCAAGAGTGTAGTTCATGGCAGGTCTCGGGTAGGTGGATGTGCCGAGCGAGATCGGAGCTGCCGCGAGTAGTTTCCGGAACGCAAAAGGCGGCAACGCAATGTCCAGGATGGTCGAGTTGTAAATGGCAAGGCCAAGGACCACGCCCACTAGAAAGTACTGATCCGATGTCTCGAACGAGTAGGGATTGAAATAACAGTACCGCGAGTCCTCGTCATAAATGAACAATCCTGGAGAGAAACCCACTGCGGTTAGACGAGTGCCCAGAAACATGGAGCTGCTGTAAGGGATGGAGGCGAATCTTGCCGGAAAATACGCACCATGGTCGGGGTTGAAAACCTCCCTTACCAAGAGGAGAAACCACTCCTTCCGGAGGCCTCCTGCGTCAACGCCCTCCTCGCCCTTGAACGCGATGCGGATGGCCTTCTTGATGTCTTCACTGCCGCTGCCAATGACCCCGCTGACAGCCCTCAGACTGTCCTCGACCAGGCAGTCCCGGCGGACGCTGAGATGGAGATACTGGTCAAAGTTCCTGCGGCTCATGATGCTGTCAAAGAAGGCGTCCCTGGCCTTCTTGTTCATCTGTCGCTTTGCGTCGTGCTCCAGGATCTGGATCTTGGCCCAGATGCTCAACAGGAAGGGGTACTGGCAGAACGAGAACCTGCCCCTCCGGCTCTCCCAGGTCTCGAAGTCGGCCATGAGGTCCGAGTCGTCGAGGAGGGACATGTAGAAGTCCGAGGTGGGCAGGAACTGACCCCGCGACTGGACCCGGCCTCTGACCCGCTCCGAGTCGGCGCTGTGGTTTCCGGCTGAGAGAGAGTGTGGGCTCCGGCGGGGAGACCGGAGATTATTCGCGGCAAAGATAAGGGACATGACACGAGCGGCGGCCTTGATCTGCCAGTCGTCGCTGAACACGATCTTCTTGGCCGGCTCCTTGCCCTTCTTGGGCTGCCTAGCCTGTTGACCCAAGGCAGCATGCAGAGTCGCCACAGAGCGGCCGGCAGACATGTTAGGGATGAGGCCTCCAGTGACGTCAACCTTGACGTCTTGCTTCTTTTCCTTCTGTCGGATCAGGCGGTAGGCTAGGAAGCTACCCACGAGATCTTTTGCTTCCACGAGTCGAGGTTCGGGATACTTGACGAGCCAGTTGATGAGCTGGTTGTGGCAGTCGTTGGACGAGTTGGATATCAAGCCAAGCACTCGCTTGATGATCCCAGAGTGTTGGCCAGACGCAGGCCCGTTGCCGCGGACAGCACCGGCTCCACCACGCTGGTTGTTCCTCTCCCTGTCGCCAGGGTGGCCATATTGTCCTGTGAACATTCGAAACTTGCCCGAGAGGAGCGGGTTTGCCAGAATGAGAAGGACGAATCGAAGGTCGGCTGGTCCAAGCAGGGGCTGACCGGGTCGCTTGAGTAACATCTCAGTTGCTTTGAGCAGAGCCCTTTGCGTATGTTCCTGAGCAACCAGAATCTGCGCCTCCAGGCTTCGGAGACTTGAGTCCGCCGCCTCCTGCAACGCCCCGGCGCTAACCATGCCATCGTACACGGCTCTCCAAGGCTGGCCAGCATTGATTATGGTGTTGTACCATTCCTCCAGCTCTGCCCACTCTATATTCAGGGACCTGGTGGTGGCGGGCGCAGGTGCGGGCGTGGGCGGTGCCTCGTCAGCCCTGCTGGACGTCCCAGGCCTCGCGCGACCGGGAAAACGACCACCTTGCCCCCCGGTCCACCACATGCCATTCTCCGCGAAATCCCCGAGAAGGAGAAGTTTGGGATCCAGCTCAACGATCGGGCATTCAACATGGCCGGGAAGCAAGCCGCCGCCTCCTTGACTCTGCGTGTCGAAGAGGGAGGGTCGTCTTCGCACCTCTTCGGCCTTGGGCGCCATGCTGGGGTTAGGCTGCCGAGGACCACCAAACGATGAGTTCAGCGATCGCCACGAGGTGAAGCACATGACAAAATAGTCCTCGAGAGGCTTGAAGATCCTCTTCGGGTCCGCCTCACTACCTCCACCAGACGTCGTATAAGATGCTGGGCCGCCGGCTTGTCTGGGGACCCCTTGGACGACCGGCCGTTGGTCAGTGTACGATGTCGAGTACGACCGAGGCGGACGGCGCCTGTCTATCGACTCGAACGGATTTGACTCTTCGAGGAGACTCTCCACAACCTCGGGCCCATTAAAGTTGCCGAACATATCCCGCCTGCCATTTTCCTCCCGGCTTTCTGTATCTGGCCCCAAGAACATCCCTCTTAAATCGGCCGAGGGAGGCATCAGTCGCGAAGTCGGCAAATTGTCACCGGTACTGGCGCGCTGTGAGAGCGATGCCGCTATGAAACTACGCAAACACGTTCTGACCAATAGTTTAGTGTGCTCGAGCGAAATTGGTTGTGCTAGAATAGTTAACGCAGAACAGAATCAGCACCAGTTAGTGACGTATCCCCAGGGGGGTGGCGTGCGGCTGTTGTGGCAAGCCAGGCCACTGGCTTTTCGTGAGGCATACCATAGGTGGAAGTCTCGTCATTCTCGTCCGAGGGGGCATGTCTGGGGTCTCCCGGTGGTTTTGATACGAAATCCGTTGGTTTGAGATCGTTTACGGCCATGCATATGCTGCACTTAAACACATCGAGAGTCTTTGGCCAGCGCATCAGGGAGCCACACGTCATGCAGCCTCCCGTTTCAAAGTCCTTGCTGCCGTTGGACTGGCCGTGTCTCTGGTATGGCTGGTTGGCGGGGGGCTTGGGCCCAGGCATCAGATCGTCGTCGTCGTCGTCGTCGTCGTCGTCGTAGTCGTCGCCGCCGCCGCCTGGCCTGGGATCGAGGTGGCGGGAGCCTCCGGGCTCGGCAGTGGGCACAGGGGCCTTCTTCTTCTTCTTCTTCTTCCCGGAGAAGAGCGAGGGGAACGGGTGGCTCATCGAGCGTCCGTGTTGTGGCCGGCGGCGGGCGGCGGGCCGAAAGTCGTCGGAGTCGGACGAGGACTCGACCTGGAGGAGCGAGCCGTCGACAAACTCATAGTCTCTCATAGGGCCCGAGTTGCGGGACTGGTCGCCAGGCCTGGAAGCAGCCGAGCCTGTGCGGCGGTGGCCTGGACTGACGAGCGCGTTGGAGGCGGGCTGCAGGTGGTGACGCGGCTGGCGGGCATTGGGGCTCGCCGGCGGGCGTTGGAACAGCGAGGGCGAGCGCGGCGGCGAGGGGGGCGGAAGGGGAGGCAGGGGCTTCTGGCGCAATTGCTCCATTTTGGCGTGGTCCGTTGCTCCTTCTGCTCGAGAGAGGCCTTGCATGCACTGGATCGGGGGGGGCGGGTCGGCGGGCAGTCACATCGCTGTGCAACGGTCGTCAATGGTGGTTCCGGGCTCGAGACGTGCTCGGTCGGTGTGGGCGGGTGCGGGCAGGCTTGGCCGCCCCGGCGTCTCTCTGCTCTGCGAGAGGGCCAAGACAGCGCGGCGCGACTCGATGCTTTCGCGGAGCGTGGCAGTTAGTGGCAGAGACCGGTCGGCCAGCCGGGCTTGCTGCATTTCGGGTTGGTTGGCCTGGGCGGTGTCTGCAGAGGCGCGCTGGAGCTCCACTGCCATCTACAGAAAGAGACCAGCCTGCCAAGCGGGCGGCGGAGGCGGGCAGCAGAAAAGGGCAGGACCGGCGCCCCAGAAACCCCAATGAAATATCGTCCCCATTTTGTGTTCGAGGTGCATGGAAGGTTCCGCCGAGATGGCGCACGAGCTTTCCCTGGTCCCAAGCGCTGCGGCCCAGCAGCAATTGGGCCTGCTGAGATCTGGGCCACCGGACGCGCCCCGGCCCGAGCTTCTGTGCCAACATCACGCTAGCCGCCGAAGCTAAAAATCCGATAGCAGCCTGCTGAGCCGTTCGAGGCTTCTTGGGGAGTTTGCCTCTTGTCCCCCCTCTCATGCTCCGGCGAGCAGCAACTGCTCTGGTCAGCGTGTCGGTGTTGCAGCTGTGACGGGGCATTGGTCAAAGAGCCTCCATGGGCAGGTAGGCAGGTATTTACTGGGGCCCTCGTGTTTGTTACGAGGTCCCCATTTGGCCCCGTCCATCCCTGGCGCTCTCGGTTGCTCCAAGACTGCCCATCCGTCCTGTGCTCCCGCTTTCCTTGCTTGTTCTTCGTACGCGTGATGATGCACGCTCGCATCGCGCTCCCTTGGCGACAAGGGCAGCCGCTAAATTAACCTACCCCACGGGCAGCCCGCAGCCCTCCAGCCATCGTGAGTCCAGCAGCCGTGCAGATGTTGAACACGCTCCCTGGACGGACGGCGCCAGGCAATGGAAGACTCTCGTCTCATGGTCCATGATGCCGATGCACTCCAGCCCAATGCGACCGACCCTGTCCCTGCACCGGTGGTAACCACCATCCGCCATGGTCTTCACGGACCCGGCAGTCTGGGTGCCTGGACGCCGCCCGTGGGCGACCTGGGCATGCAGGAACTCGACCCCTAAAACCAGCCCCGCTCGAGCGCCCTGCAGGGCCATGTGCACTGAGTAATGGCAGCCTCTGGAGAAGCAGTGCCCCATGTCGAAGCCATCCCACTCTGGTCAGCATACCGCCTTTTCGGCTGCCTGCCTGCTTGGCTGCTACGTAAACGCAGATGCCTGGCTCCTCGCCGCATCCGGGCCACCGGCCCTGTTCATGTTGTCATGGCCCCCGCGGCACTGGTGCGGCCGCAGGGAAAACCAAACCAGGTCCCCGCCGCCGACGTAGCATTCGTAGCCACACCAGCTGCAACTGCCGGCCACGGCCCCGCTCCGTCCCGCTCCTTGTCCTGCTTCTTTTTACCTCTCGGCTTTGGCCTCGACCGGCTCCCTCGGTACTTGACCCCCAAGACGGTTCTCTCCTCATTACTCAAGGCAGCACGTTTTCCAGGTCAAAAGCACCCACCCATGCTGAAAACAGGTCGGCTTTTCAACCCAGCCTTGGCACATTATTGCGGCCAGCCCGTGGTGATACTGCTGATTCCGCCGCGCCACCTGTGTCATTTACAAATATCAGTCGGCTCGAGCACGCTCCACGCTGGGTGCTGTCTCTTCGCCGCTAAACTTTCATAGATCCACGTTCGAAACAGCACCACAGTGCCGGACTTGGGTAGCTGCATATCTGCCCAGACACCCACGATGCTGACCAATTGGGTTTCTCACTCACAAAAACAAAAGTGCGGCTGGCACGCTGGCTTGGTGGGCGTCGCATAGGCTTTCTATGGTCCTCTTTTGTATCTGCCTGCAAGCGCCGCGCGCCATCTTGTGTGGAGAGATATAGATTACATATATGGGAGACCTTTCAAACAACTCCGATTACATCACAAGAGGGAAAAGACATTTCGTCCGCTCCCACTTCTTCAAAGTAAATTGTTCCATACCTTCACAAATGTTCAATGCTATTTTCTTTCCAAGACAGACCGCAATATGAACTTCCCATATAAGAGATCATGATCTATGAGCCGATTGGGTTCCTAAGAGTGGACACAGCCACTTGCAAGGATTCACTACATCCCCATAGCTTGGTGGAGGCACACAGCTTTGTCACATCCTAGGAAAGGGAAATCGTGACAGGAGATGATGGTCAGTGGATGGGTGAAGACAAAAAGAATGCTGCCCTAGTTGATATCTCCCATAGCTTTGTTGTCGGTTCGTAATCTTGCTGTGAAGCTTCCTTGTATTCAATCTAGGGTGGTAATTTCTTTTTCTCTTCTGGCCTGCTTCAAGATTTACTTGCCCAGCTTGGTAATCTTCTTGCATGGGCACATAAAGGCATCTACCTCGGCAGTCCGGGATGAAAGTTGCTGTAACATTCCAGAGTTCTTTCGGTATATACTGGGGTTGTTTTGGGCGGGAGGGCGGCAGGTTCTCATGACCCCGTGGACCACCTAGTAAAGGAGGAAGGTTCCATTAAGAAAGCGCGCAGTGCAAGCTGGGATACTCACGGAACTGGTCGATTTCGAATTATCGAGATGCAAAAACAGTCGCTGGTGCGCCTTCTCCAAGCTTTCCCTCGTATATTTGCCGTTTTACTCTTGGTTCGCTCAAATATCGTGCGTTGACAGATACCCGACGCTATGCATATGTAGCGTCTTTACCCAACACGAAGGGATCAGTCACCGGGAACGACAAAAGTGGAAGTTGGGAGGTAATAGTTCTAGTAGGGAATGCTGTTGCTGAGCTTTCCCAACCCAACATCGCAAAAATGATACTCGAATCATCGAGGCAGTCCCTTTTCGTACGCAATTGAACCTAACACTTGTCGCTCTGGCATGCGCAGGTATTCGTCAGGGGAACGAGAGGAGCAGCCGGGATGAAAAAACTGCTGGACATATCGAAGCCCAGAAAACCTGTCAACCGTTGAGACCACGAGAAAGATCGGCCCAAACTCTAGAAAACGGACCAGATATGTGAGTAGGGCGCAAGGGCCTTGCCGGGGCCCCAAACGGAGACCCGGCTGGACGCCAGCAAAGGGCCTCACACTGCCCAGGCCTAACTGCTGAACCTGGAACTGGCAGTAAACTTGTTGACAACCGTAGATAAATGGACCGTGTAATGCAAATGATTTTTTCCCCGAGGATCATAAAGCTCCAAAGTCCAAACTCCCCAGGCAAACCCATCAAAGTCCCTTGACGCGTATTTTGTGTGCGTCCATGACCGGAACCCCGTTTCGACTAGTACATTCAGTACCGCAAGAGCAAAGCGGGACTCACAGTCCCAATGTGACAGCCACCAATTTATGAGGGGGGAGCGCCACGGCCACGGCCGAATCCACCACGGCTAGACAGCAAGTCAGCATTCCGTACAGCATATCGTTGTCTGCGCAGGCTGGCCCCGCAATGGGAGAGGGATACTCACAACTGAGGCTGGAACTCGCCAGGCGCACCACCCTCCTTGCCCTCGCCAGCGTCACGGCGGCGGTAGCCACCCTCGCGGTCGCCGCGCTCGGGGCGGTCGCCGCCACGGCCACGGCCAAACGGCCTCCGCTCGCGCTCTCCCTCGCCGCCCATCATGCCGCGAGGAGGAGCATGTGACCGCTGCTGCTTGATGTGCGTGGCCGGGACGATCTCAGCCGGCAGGTGCAGCCACTCGCGGAGGTAGTCGAGACCCTCGGGGGTGAGGGTGTAGTAGTAGTACTGCCACGAGAAGCGCGTCTTGACAACTGTGTGGCCAACGGGTTAACTCGCTGTCGCTCTCCCTCTCATCTGCTTCTCCGGCTCTCCAATATCTTCCTGCTCATCGGGGCATCGGGTGGCGGGCAAACGTACGACCGCGCGAGTTCAGCGACTGGCAGGCCTTGATGACATAGAGGTTCTTGACGCCGGGGATATCGGGGTGCTCGGCCAGGTTGAAGTCCTTTGCAGCGACGAGAACGCCCTCACGGAAGAGGCTCTGTTTTAGGGCGAAAAGACAGAGTTAGCAAGAGCCTGGGTTTGCAAGCGACTCAAATTCGTACCTCGTGGATGGCCTTGCGGTCTGCCTTGGGAATAAGCATCTTGACGCTTGACGACGGTACGGGGACGGTAGTTCGTGTGTTTGGCGTGGCCGTCTCTTACTTTCGAGGCTCTTTTTGTGTAAGAATTGGATGTAGAAACAAAATGAATTTGTGTGGGTGTCAAACCGGCGGGGTGGGGTGGAGCGGGTGCAATCGACCCACCCCTCTGGGAGACCTAGTGTTGGTCAAGTCACGTGCGGCGCATCACTACGGCTGAACCACCCTCCTAATTTCCTGGCCCGTGCGCTTGTCGTCTGATGGCAGTGCGCTTGAGCCGTCTCCAAAATGCATCTCTCGCAGTTGCCTCGCATGTTCCAGCGCATGGTATCTGGGTCTAATAGGTGGAGCTGAAGCCTTGCAACACCCGAACCAGGGTAACTGGAGCTATGGAGAGAAGCTGAGTGTTGGTTAGGTCGGCCATATGGTGTTGGCTACGTGCCCTGACCACCAGACGACCTCCGGGACCGCCTGCTCCATCATCATCCGACTTCCACCCATTTACAGACAGATTTGTTGCACGATAGGCTGCCCTTCAGGGGCTTGTCAACCAAGGAGTCGATGCGATAGATGCAGCTCTGCGATTGAGTAGAAGTCATTCTAAATGAGTAGTACTTTCGGCAAGCCTTATTGGATTTACAGCTCAGATTGTTGGAGTGCCTCCCTCTTTTTTTTTTTTTTTTTAGCGCCTGTCGTTTTATTCATGGATATTACCACTGTCGTTTTCGGGGCCGATCCGATAGTATGAGTCGATTAGCTGAGTAGCGCATGTGGGAAAATCCGCATCGGAAGGAACATGCCATCAGAGGCTGTGGTCATTTCTCGCCGCGGAAATAGTAACTTGAGCCTGGAAGCCGTCGTAGCCCTGCCCTGTCGCAATCTAGTGGAAAGGCTGACGGTCTTTTGGTTTGCGCATGACGCAGTGATCCAGGTTCACATCTTCCATGGGCCGCCTTCGCCTTTGATGGTGACTTGGTTGATGATCACGGACATGACAAACACCCTCGCAGTCTGGTGATGTTGTGGAAAGGCGGCTTCCAGGGCAAAAGTATATTGGGCTGCACCGATAGGAAGCATCCATATCCGCGCCTCCCACAGACTGCCGGCATACCTGACGGCCACTCGCCTGATGCTGGTGGGCATGGGGTCAGCTGTAGTCTCATGGTGTTCTCGGAGAGTAGGATAGATAGCTTCGATTTTCTACCTGCATTCCCGAATTATAGTCAGGCGCGGGAATTGACTGACTGATGGAATGGGATTCGGTGTGCTGGCTTAACTTGGTCATATAGCAAGCGACTGTCGATCCGACAATGCCAACGTAGGGATTTAACTGTCTCTTAGCTCCCGTATTTTGGAAAGATCCAGGTCGACCCATGCATTGCATACGCTCTAACCGTAGTGACGGTTACTTGATCGCTTAGAGCAGAGGTGACTAGTTTGACTGCAGGTCGCAGGTCATGGTCTGCCGGTTGAGCTGGGCTTTCTGTGTTGGGATCGGCTGCTTCACAGGGGAGGATATGGTCGAGTTGACAAGATTCCCAACGGCGACAAAACAACTGGCTTCTTGCCCGCGCGTAGCGTAAGAAATATACCAGGCCTTTCACGGGCGGCTGCCACATTTGAAAGTTACTTAGTGTCTTGGTTTTTGCAAGAGGTATGCTCGTTGAAGCTGCATGCTGACTTCAAAGATGCGGATGTTCCTACTTGTGGTAGGTGGCCAAGTGAGCGTGCGTTTTGGCTGGCAGACAAGGCATGAAGATGTTGGTCCACCAGCAATGCCAGCGGCACGGTCCGAATGGCTTTGGTCCGCGCACAGAATAAGGATCCGGGTGCTGGCCTGTTAAGGGCCGCTGCCTGGGGGAGGTGAAGCCCACGTCAAAGGACCATAACATCATGGGCGCCGACCCCGAGTCCCAGGTGGAGCCTAAACAATAGGAATGTATGAAGTCACTAGAGCGTTCGTGTGGGTTTGGGCGCCAGCAGCAACAAAGCCTTCGCTTCTGAAGCTGGTTGGGCTGCCCCTTGGTTGGTTTGTCACCAGCCAGGTGACGATGGTACTGATGGCCATGTCGGTATAAGTGGTGTCGCGGGTTTGGGAATGCCGGCTTCGGGGTGACATGCCGAGAACCTCCCTCAAAGCAACGACTGTCTTTCTCATGCATTCATAAATACTAAGATCACAACAATGCCATGCCGATATGGGGGTGTGGAGCCATCCGATACTGCGGTTTTCACTCTGTTCTTTCGAGTATGTTCTGTTTTGTCATCTAGATTCTTGAATCTTGTAGTTTGCTAAGAACTCGATACTGTGGCCAGGTAAATACCAAAAGAACCATAGAGCCGAAACTTGGCCATGACGGCTTATAGCCTTAACAGTTTAATAGTGACCGCTCCCGCCATCAGTAATCCGAAGACGACAACCTCTGGGTGTGACCCTAATGGTAGTTACCACCACCCGCCTGCAACCATTGGCGGGGTCTTCCCGCCCGAAGCCCGCAAACCCTGCCTCATCCCCATGGGCTTAACGGCGTCATCAAAATATCCAGGCCCGAAAGCAACAGTCATCACTCCATGTCCAGCGAGCCCCCTCGTTATGTATCGGATATGCCTCAGATCCAATAGCACCATCAAATCCAGCTCCCGATCTCAAACTTTCTATTATCACCTCAGGACTGGCGACTGCCTCATTATCCAACGAACGGGAGCTCAACGCGCAACAGTCTTTTCTATATGCCTCCACAATAACTTCATGGGCGAACTGTTATCACCCAAGGCCAACAAAGAAGCAACGATCGCCATCCTGCCAGAACAATGGGCGAAATCTGAGATTCGGCTCCAAGCAAGGCGACATGGCCCTGTCGTATAGCCAGCGAGCTGTCTTCTCCATCCGGCCAGGCTCCGTAATTATCCATCCACCAAACTGCCAAACTAGTAATTACAGTCACACCAGACAGTATCTTTGGGGTTCCGGATCCTGTCCAGTCCACGCCAGGCGTCAATGTACTTACTACTGGGTGAGCCCGGCAACTCGATGGTACCATGACCGACAAATTTATCGACCTTGTTTCGGCTCAGGGGTTAACAACCAAACTGATGCGCGGCCCGGGGCGCTTGGAAACAAAGACAAATTTGAGCGTGTGTTGAAATTTCCCCGGCGAGCGGACATGGGCAAGCGGAAGGACAAGGGAATCAATACGGGCTCGCTGGACTGAAAGTCTGTCGTTCTGTGGGATGGTGCAAGGTACAATGTTAATGTCACAGGCAAGCATCCAAAACCACAGGAAGTTTGTTGAGTTTTGCGATCGCAAGTAGTTCCAAGTACATGCTTATACATACGAAGGCAAAGGGGGACAGTGAGCTCGAAGGGGTAAACGTGAAGACCAGCTCAGCGACAGGTAGAAATACAATTCGAAATCAGGGATGGACACGAGCAGAGGCAAAGGCGCAGATAGACTAGCACGGCGTATAACGGCACAGACAAAGGCAGGCATATAGGCAGGGGAAGGCATGGAGAGGGTCACGTGGCAAGGATGTGACATGGGATAGCCGCTTGCATGGTCCGTGCGTAAATGCTTGCACCTGACGCACGCCACAACGACCATTCTCCACAACTACAACGCGGATCTTGTCGCGCTTGCGGGCGCACTTGGAACCATTTACCATCAAACCACAGTATTCTGTACTATCCTCCGCAGCTCATAATGGCTCCTACCGTCAACATCCTCGTCTCGGCCTTTTCGGGGCTAGGCGTGTCGCCTACGATCTCCTTCCCGCTTCAGTCCACAGCCGCCACATCGGATATTTGGGAGGAGATAGAGAACCGCCTGCCTCTGGGAAACCACCGACTCATACTTACAACACACGCCAGGAGAGAGATACCACCAACGTCCTCGCTCAGCATCGCCAGCTATCTCCAAGACTCTAACGATGACTTCCTCCCGCTCCGACTCTCCGTGCCGACGCTGGGTGGCAAGGGTGGTTTCGGCTCCCAGCTGCGTGCGGCCGGTGGTCGCATGTCATCCAAGAAGAAGAGCCAAGGGGAGAACAACGGTTCAAGCCGCAGTCTCGACGGCCGAAGGGTGCGGACCGTCACCGAGGCCAAGGCCTTGGCCGAGTACCTGGCAATCAAACCTGACATGGAGAAGAAGGAGAAGGAGAAGAGGAGGAAGCGATGGGAGCAGATCGTGGAGATGACGGAAAAGAAGGAGCACGAGATTAAGCACAGCAAAGGACAGCTGGACGGGAAGTGGGTCGAGGAAAAGGAGGAGGCGGGAGAGCGCACGCGCGACGCTGTCCTGGCTGCCATGAAGGCGGGCAGCTTCAGCGACAATCTCGTCACCAAGCCCGGAGTTCTCTCAAAGTTGCCCGAGAACGAGGGTGACTCCTCCAGCGACGCAGAGATGGCAGATGAGGGGGGAAACTCTGCCGCGACATCGCCACCATCAGAGCCGGAGAAGAAGATCAGCCCATCTTCTACGTCAAAGGCAAAGAAGTTTGCCGGGTTCGACGACGACGACGAGTTCATGTCGTCCAGCGATGAAGAGGAATGAGGATCTGCTAGACGGTTCTACATGTCCCGTGCAATGTGGCCAACCACGATATGGAGTTTGGGAACTTGTTTTTATGGGAAAGCGATGCTGTTTGATACCACGACATTGTTGCGGCTTTTATGAGAGCCTGTCGCCACAATTGTCTAGCGCGACAGTCCTATTTCGTAGCCTATTGGATGGCAATTAATTCAACGCAAACGTTCAAATTTTTACCTTAGCAGATGCAGCATTTTGCGGGAGTTGGAACCAGAACTGGTCACTCACTGGCGATGTAACATTCTCAATCGCACGGGACATCACGTCATGGGAACCGAGATACTGAGAATTCATGAACACACGCACCCCTTGAGCTTCTATTGACTTTGGTCGAGGTGAGGCTTTCCTATAGCTGCCTCTGATGATCCATACCACACATTTCCCCCCGACTACGGCATAATCTCTTACTCCAGACGAACGGGGAAGTTGCCAGCCTCTGTATAAGGATGGGAATGTTAGTGGGTCGTTCAGTCGCAGATTCGCGAAAGAAGCCTCATTGCAAACATACCCCTCTGCGCATCCCAGCGCTCGTACCAGGAGCTGGGACACAGCGACCGGTAGGCAAGCCAGAACTGAAGAAACCGTTAGTGGGGGCGTTGATACTCGGGCCGGATGCGGCGCGCGTGGCCGTGGGCTGTGTCTGGATTTGGCAGACGAACCTGGCGGCAAGGAGCAAAGTCCTCACCCTTGGCGAGGATGCATTTGTGGTAGTCGACGTAGTTCTGCCAGCAGTGCTTGGTCTGGTTCGTGTTCGGGAACCGCGCATCAACGCCTACAGGCAACGCCACAGATCAGAAGACGCCAAGAAATGAGCAATTCATCCGCACGATCGCTGTCGTCGCCATCGCCGCCGCTATCGGCGCGCTCGCGCTGCGCCGTCGGCTGTCATCTTGGAGGAAGGCTCATACCGGCTGCGAGCAGTCAGTGGGTTAGCATTTCGGCTAGCCGAGCTTCGGCCCCTCGGGCGGCCGGAGAGATGCGGGATTCGCGTCGGCGGGCCTCATACCTGTAACGAACTTGAAGGGCTTGGTAACGCGCTCGTCGTCGGACATGGTGGCGGTCTTCTCTGGGCTTGTCGAGGCGAATTGGTGGGTGGGCTTCTGGCTGCTAAGTTTGGAGGAGCTGGTCTCGGATGATGTGAGCCAGCCCGAAAGATAGCCCCCCCAATTGGTACAAACGCACGGACCGGAGACTTTGGCGGGCGGGTGGCTCAGCCCGAGGCTTGCCGAAGGCGCGCCACATTCACATTTGAGCCTCGAGTTTAGTGAGGCGGGCGGGAAGTTACCGAATAATTGCCCAGTTCTAACAGCCGACACCAGAAAAGCAACCAGCGAACAGTGACAGACCGAACGACAGGACGCAAGCAATTGCCGTGTCGATTCCTCCAAGATGCATCCCTCGCAGTCGCTCCGCATGTTTCAGCCGACGCGCCGCTTGATGCGGCCGGTGCCGGTAGGGCCCCTCCCCAGCTGGCAGCCGATAAGACTGCGCAGAGGAATATGAAGCGCTTCTAACCGGTTTTGCATTCGTTTTTAAAGAAGGAAGAACAAGCAGGTGAGTTTGTTGCCCAGCCTCTTGATGCAGTTTGAAAGGCCAATGACTCACGATTTGATATATCAGCCCACACCATCTCGCAGCGTCTTCGCCGCCTCAAGAAGATCCCCCCGGAGCTGTTTCCCCTCGGTATGTCTAGGAACCGAGCTACCGATATTTTGTCGGAGAGCGAACTCGAGCGGCTAGATTAAACGCCTTGTGCCTTGCCATGTGGGTGCGCCTGTTGCTGACACGCTCGCAGGTGTCGTCGTCGGTTTCGCCCTGCTGGCCGCCAGCTACTCTAGCCTACGACACTTCATGACCGATAAGACTATCCGCCTGAAGCGCCAGAACCGCGCCGCCGACAAGCACGACGCTGGGCACCACTCGGAGGAGGCCCACTAAGGGAGATGCGATGCGATCAGCGGGGAGGAAGTGTTGGAGCACAGAACGGAAACAACGCCCTTGAAGCCCTAGGGGAGGACTAGGCCGATGGATGTGTGTTTGTTTACTCCTTGGGCTCACGCTCACACGTCCACTTGTCAAAATTTCATTGATGCCTCCATATCACCCGCCTTGATTTGCAATACATAGGGGTGGCACATCCAAAGTAGTAGAGACATGTTTCTGACTTGGAGTGCTTTTTTGGTCCGAGTCCCTTGTCCTTGCACCGTGAAAAAGCCAACCGAACGCCACTGCTATGCAAGTTGAAGGGGAGAAAAAAAGGTGACGAGAAAAAGAAATTCCCGGGCGGCTACGCGGCGCGTGGGCCTGCAACATCAAGACCCTCGAGGCCTTGCATCGGGTCATACACAAATGCCTCGGGCTCGACTCCGTTGGATGGGCCTGCCGGCAGTCGTTCCTCATCACCGACGGCGTTTTGCGCGATCCATCCTTCCTATAGTCGCGGGTTAGTGCTCTATGCCGGGAACCAAGCGCGGACATCACTTCGAGGACTGTGGCGTTGCGAAATGACAAGAAAAAAAAGAAGAAAAAATGAAATAAAAGAAAAAATAACAGGTTGATAGAGGCGTACCTGTTCCCACACGGCCGTTCTGCTCCCGAGCCCCTCCTCGGAGCTCTTGGGCGGTTTGGCGGCGTGGACCTTGATGATGCGGCCAAAAAGCTCGGCCTGGTCCATGTTGTCCATGGCTTCTTTGGCGTCGTCGGCGTCCTCGAACTCGACGTATGCGAATCCCCTGTGAGTTTCGGCAGTCTTGGGGTTGTCGTTCTTGGGCAGCTTCACGTCGGCGATCTCGCCAAACGGGATGAAGGCATCGTGCAGGGTGGCCGCAGTGACCATGTTGGAAAGGCCGCCCACATAAAGGGTTGCTTTCCAGCGAGATGAATCCGTCATGTTTTTCTCCTTTTTCTTCTTCCTCGGGGATGAGAGTGGCCGAGGTCAACCCAGCCGACAGAGATCACCCGTTAGTTCCAGGATAGCTGTCTTTCGTTTTATATCTTGCCAAGGTTGAATATCAGCATTTGGGAGAGTTGATGGTGCAGCAGCTGGAGCCTTGCCCGTGAACGGATCCATGCCAATTAGGGGCGCACGGACCTAGTGGTACTAAGTGCTGAGGATGTGGGGTCCATATGCTCTCAGCAATGAAAGGTGGCCGCTCAGCGGCGACGTCTCCCCCATCGGCGTGCAGACACTTCCACCCCAACGCCTGGAGAGAGCGGCTGCCTCTCCAAAAAAAAGACACCAGAAACGGCTGGCTGAACGATCCCCATTGCGGACCACTAAAGAGCACTCCGCACACCCAAGGAGCCCCGTCTACATCCTCCGCCGACCCTGCCGTCATGGTGAGACTCAGGGAAATACCGAGGACGGCGGCCTTCGCCTGGTCGGCCGGGACTGCCAACCCCTTGTTGGTAACTGGCACCCGGGCCGGCGCGGTCGACGCCGACTTCTCGGACGAGACCAAGCTCGAGCTCTGGGACCTGAAGCTGGACGACGAGCAGCAGGGCCTGGAGCTCCAGCCCATTGCCAGTATTAGCGCCGACTCAAGGTACGCATTGGTCTCACTCTCGGCCGCGGGTTCGGGGCTCGACCACGATGCGATGCGATGCTCGGGTCGGTCCGCTGACAGCACCCCGCGCACAGGTTCTTCGACATCGCATGGAGCCCGCCGAACGAGGACTACCCGCGCGGCATCATCGCGGGCGCGCTCGAGAACGGGTCGCTGGACCTGTGGGACGCCGAGAAGCTGATCGCCGGCGACAACGACGCCTTCCTCTCGCGCACCACCAAGCACACGGGAGCCATCAAGTCGCTGCAGTTCAACCCCCTCAGGTCGCAGATATTGGCCACGGCGGGCGCCAAGGGGGAGCTGTTCATATACGATGTCAACGACATATCAAACCCGTTCCGGCTGGGAACCGCCGCGGCCCAGGACCTCGAATGCGTCGCCTGGAACAGAAAGGTCCCGCACATTCTGGCCACCGGCGGGTCGGGTGGCTTCGTGACTGTGTGGGATCTCAAGACGAAGAAGGCGTCGCTGACGCTCAACAACAGCCGCAAGGCGGTTAGCGCCATCGCCTGGGACCCTAACAACTCGACCAAGCTTCTGACAGCTACCCCTGACGACACCATGCCCGTGCTCCTGCTCTGGGATCTGCGCAACTCCAACGCGCCCGAGCGCACTCTCCAGGGCCACGAGCAGGGCGTGCTCTCTGCCTCGTGGTGCCAGCAGGACGCCGACCTGCTTATTTCGTGCGGCAAGGACAACAGGACCATTGTCTGGAACCCGCAGACGGGCGAAAGATACGGCGAATTCCCTGAGGTGACCAACTGGACCTTCCTCACCCGTTTCAATCCCAGCAACCCCAACCTTTCGGCCACTGCCTCTTTCGATGGCAAGATCACAATCCAGACCCTCCAGAACACCAACCCCTCGGCAACACAAGCGGCTGCGCAGAGCAACCTCGATGGCGAGGACTTCTTCACCAAGGCCCAGACACAGCCGCAGGGCGCCTCCTTCACCCTGGCCAAGGCCCCCACCTGGTACCAGCGCCCTGTCGGTGCCTCGTTCGGCTTCGGCGGCAAGGTTGTGGTCTACAGGCCCAAGAAGACGGCTCCAGGCCAGCCCAAGTCGTCCGAGGTCGCCATCTCTCACTTTGCCGTAGACTCCGAGGTCGGGACCGCCACGGAGAAGTTCGAGGAGGCGCTGAAGGCGGGCGACCTCAAGGCCATCTGCGAGGCCCACCACGAGGAGGCCAAGACGGAGCAGGAGACGGCGGACTGGAAGCTCATGGAGACGCTGGTCGCCGAAAACCCGCGCAAGCAGGTCATCGAGTACTTGGGGCTCTCCGTCGCAGAGGAGGAAGATGCGGCCCCCGAGAGCGCGGGCGAGGAGGCCGCCGAGGACGCGGGTGAGACGGCCACTGCGCCGCCAAAGGAGTCGTTCAAGAGACACAAGAAAAACCGCCTGTCCACCTTCTTTGCCGACGGAGGCGACGGAGATGACTTCTTGGCCGGCCTGGCCGCCACCAAGGGCGCCAAGACGGAGAGCCCCTTCCACCTGTTGCGCGAGGGCAACACGTCGCTTGAGGACTCAGTCACCAAGGCCATCATGCTCGGCAACTTCACCAAGGCTGTCGAGATCTGCATCAAGGCAGACCGCATTGCGGACGCATTCCTGATTGCCAACTGTGGAGGAAAAGAGCTGGTGGACCAGGTCCAGACGGCATACATTGGCCAGAAGAAGGGCACCCCCAGTTATCTGCGCCTGCTCGGATCGGTCATCAATGAGAACCTGTGGGATGTCGTCTACAATGCGGACCTTGCCGACTGGAAGGAGACGATGGCGACGCTATGCACGTTCGCCAAGCCCGAGGAGTTCCCGGACCTCTGCGAGGCGCTGGGTGACCGCATCCTCGAGTCGGGCTCCCGCCAGGACGCGTCCTTCTGCTACCTGGTCGGCTCCAAGCTCGAGAAGGTTGTGGAGATCTGGATCGCCGCGCTGGAGGAGTCGGAGCAGGCCGAGGTCAAGGAGGAGACGGGCGACAACACCTTCTCGGTGCACGCGCGCTCTCTGCAGCAGCTGATCGAGAAGGTGACTGTGTTCCGCCAGGTCACCAAGTTCGAGGACTCGGAGACGACCAAGACGTCGGACTGGAAGCTGGCGGCTCTGTACGACAAGTACACCGAGTACGCCGACATCGTGGCGGCCCATGGCCAGCTGGCCGTGGCCCAGAAGTATCTTGCCCTGGTGCCCGCCTCGTACCCTGCTGCCGAGGTGGCAAGGAACAGGCTGCGGCTTGCAACGGGCCAAGCCCAGGCGGCCAAGCCCGCTGCTGCCAGTGCGCAGGCCCCGGCAGCCCGCACCGCGTCGAGGCAGGCGCCCGTCGGATACCAGCCTCCCCAGCCAGCGGCACCACAGAACCCCTATGGCGCCCCGGCCCCAGCTCCTGTGCAGAACCCATACGGTGCCCCGTCACAGCCATCGGTGGCCAACCCGTATGCTCCATCGGCTTCTCCGTATGCGCCTTCGGGAGCCGCTCCCTACCAGCAAGCCTCGGCCTACGCGCCGCCCCAGCAGACCTCGGCCTACGCACCACCCCAGCAGACGGGTGGAGGATACGCGCCACCGGCGATGGGCTACGGGCAGCCACAGCCTGCTTACGGAGCGCCTCCCCCGCGCAACACGACCCCGTCCGCGGCCGCCCCGCCCAGGATTGTCAAGGACGTGGGTACGTGGAACGATGTCCCCATGGTCACCAAGGCTCCCCCGCCCCGCCGGTCAACGCCGAGCGTCGCGCCCGTCACGGCTCCCTTTGGCAGCCAGCAGCAGGGCCAGGTTCCGCCGCCACCCCAGAGCCCCTACCTTGGCCAGCGGGGTGCCCCCACGCCTCCGCCTCCGCCACCAAAGGCCGGCGCCGCCCCTCCTCGGGTGTCGTCGCCTCTTACCAGCCCGCCACCGCCCGGCCACGCGCTCAACAGGCCACCTTCGACAGCGACTTCGTCATATGCGCCGCCGCCGCCGCCCGGCCCAGGCATGGCGATGCATGCGGCGCCTCCCCGCACTGCCTCGCCGTATAGCCCTGCTGCCTCGGCCGCGCCGCCGTCCAACAGATATGCGCCGGCGCCGGCAGCTCAGCAGCCGCAGCATGGGGTGCCGACAGGCAACTCGATGCCTCCCCCGCCGGCTCTGAGCAGGCCTCCTCCTGCCAACCCTTATGCTCCCTCGCCGCAGCAGCCCTCGGCGGCTCTCCCTGGCCAACAGGCGGGCTATGCTCCGTCGCCCTACAACGCCGGGATGCCTCAGGGCGGGCCCCCGCCAGTCGGGCCTCCGCCGGGTGCCGCTAGCACCCCTACGCCGCCGCCGCCACGTGCTGGGGCGCCTCCCAGGGCCAAGCACCCCGCCGGCGACAGGTCACACATCCCTGCTGCCGCGCAGCCACTCGTGGATATCTTCAGCCGGGACATGCAACGTGTGGCTGCCAAAGCTCCTGCGTCGTTTGCGCCGCAGGTCAAGGACACACAGAAGCGACTGAACATCTTGTTTGACCACCTGAACAACGAGGAGCTCATCAAGCCAGACACCATCGGCCAGCTGATCCAGATCGCAACAGCCATCGAGGCCAAGGATTACGACGGTGCACACCGCCTCCAGGTCCAGATCCAGACGGAGAAGACTGACGAGTGCGGACAATGGATGGTAAGCACGGTCTGTCTCCGTTCGCATCTTTCCATGTCATTACTAACAAGCATACCTTCAGGTCGGCGTCAAGCGTCTCATCAGCATGAGCAAGGCCACCCCCTGAATTCCCCCTTAGTAACACTCCCGGGTGCCTGTTGTTGACAGACCGATTTCGAATCACCCAAACTTTGCTGGCCAGATAGATACTGCGAGTGTTTTCTTTGAAGGCTGTGGCTTTTTCTTTGAGGTGATACGGGCGGGCTGGCTTTGAAAAAAAAAAAAAAAAAAAGAAAACAGGCGGCAGGTTTTGGGGGGTGGTGGGGTTCTTTCTAGGGGTGCTGTTTCTATAGAGCGAGCAGGCGAGAAGGACGTGAGAAGAGTATATGTGACGAGCCCAAGACGTAAGAGTCTGTAGACGAGCTTAAAAAAACTGTTTTGATTTAGGTAGGCGACGGCTTTTTGCTGGCAGCCACACTTTGCCTCGCCGTGTCTGATAACTAACGTCCTCTTGTCTTCTTCTGACTAGAGGCAGCCCCAGGCCACCAAGGCTCACCCCATCTCCCTTGGGACAGGTAAGGGGAGCATGGAAATGTATATGTATTTCCGCACAGCATACTTGCAATCCCACGGGGATGTGCGGTCGGAGATGGTTATCCGCGCAGGCCCCGTCTCCCAGCGCTGCGAGCCTGCAAAGGGG
>PYSQ01000114.1:0-75863 GCA_003049435.1 Nakataea oryzae | reverse complement strand
GGCTTGGAGAGGGTGGGCATGTGGGAAAGAGGACTGGATCAAGAGCTTACCGTATCCCTGAACACCGCCAGCTTGGGCCCACTTGCCTTCTTGGAGCCCGCCTTCAACGTCTCCCCGGCCCAAGGCTTCGGAGCCATCACGTTCTCCTTCTTGCGCTCAGCCAGCGAGCCGATACTCTCCCATCCCTTGGACCCAGCCTCATGCGAAGAGAGTGCAGGTCCGGCCGCGTCAGCATCCGAGAAAATGGCCAGTTTGGACTTGGCCGGTTTAGCCGCGCGACCCCCCACGCCGTTGCTTGGCCTCGGCGCCTGCGGATCAGCAGGGCCGGCAGCGGCCGCAGCTGCGAAGGGGTCCATCTTGGCAGCCAGTGCGGGTCGCACCGTTGGGATGGCCGGGGACGAGGGCTCGTCACCGCCAGCCTCGCCGCTCTGTTCACGGCGCTGCTCGAACTCGCCTAGCTTGCGGACTAGGCGCTGCTGTGGACGCGCCTCACGGTCAATGCCCAGCCGGAGGACCTCCTCAGCCTGCGCCCAGCGACCGGCCCCTTCGAGCCAGGCAGCGTACTCCTCGTAAAACAACGCGAGGCTCTCGCCGATGCCGTGGCGCGAGAGATACAGAAAAGTCTCACGCGGCGCGTCCGAGAACATCTGAGTGTAGTAGAGCCACAGTTTTAGGTAGCGCGGGTCGTTCTTATACTGGGAGGAGCCGATGAAAGCCTTGGTGGCGCGCTCCAGCAAGATGTGAAGCTGCGACTGTGGTGTCGCCTGTGCCGACGGGTAAGCGTCCAAGGTCCAGCGGACATAGCGATCGTAGACGTCGAGCGGGTCATCGAGATCGGCAATGGTGGCTATCTCTGCTTCGTACTCTGCGCGGATGCAGTCGTGAATGTTCTTCGTGTCGCTCGGGGTTGGCGTGTCCATCTTTGCGAGCGGAGACGGTGTAAAAAGGTCGGCCAGCTTCCTTGCTGACCGCCCGCCCGGGAGCGACTGGATATTTTCCTTCTGGCTCTCGATGACGTCGAAGTCGATCAGGTCTTCCGACGGGCCCGCCATTTTGCTGTGATTTGGGGTCGAAACAACTTGCGTCGGTGAAAGGGAACGCTCGACGAGAAAGACAAGAGCAAAACAAACAGGAGTCTGGCGGGGTTCACTTCAGGACGGCCGTCATAATTAGTGGGACGCGCCGGGGACAGGGGGAGAATTAGCCTAGAGCTGCCACCCCTCAAATAGGTAATCAACATTGGTTGCTCAGCAACATTTGGCGGCCAATCAAATCGAGCAATCTGGGTTGCAACGAGTCGAGCCCAATCAATCGCCAGCGCATTACCGCGACAGACAATCAGAGACCTCAAAGGCACAAAATCCATGAATGCACAAGATTGGGTCCACCTCAACTGGGTTTCAGACGTTACTTGGAATCTAGGTATGTGTATGACTTCATGTGCTTTTCTCATAAACCATTATCTTTTTGTTTTCTTTTACTTTTCTCCCGTCTCCATGATACGGCACATCTTGGTTTCGTCACAGATGGCCGTTGGGATACCAGCAAAGTGAATTAAAAATATGAATCGGCCAGTCCGTCACCAGGTTGCTTCACACTTTACTGGTTGACAGACTTGCGAAAGTTGTCGCCGGCGTAGACTGCGTTGGATCCAAGCTCCTCCTCAATGCGGAGGATCTGGTTGAGCTTGGCAAGACGCTCGGAGCGGGCGGGCGCTCCAGTCTTGATCTGGCCGGCACGGATACCGACAACGATGTCCGAGATCGTAACATCCTCAGTCTCGCCCGAGCGGTGCGACACCATGACGCCCCAGCCGTCAGCGTACGAGTCCTTGGCGGCCTGGATGGACTCGGTCAGAGTGCCGATTTGGTTGACCTTGAGCAGCAGGGCGTTGGCCGCCTTGAGCTCAATGGCCTTCTTGATACGGATGGGGTTGGTGACCGTCAGGTCGTCGGCAACAATCTGGATGTCCTGCGTCTTGTAGAAGTAGCTCCAGGCCTCCCAGTCGTCCTCGGCGAACGGGTCCTCGATGCTGACGATGGGGTACTTCTTGGCCAGATCAGCGTACATAGCAGCCAGCTGCTCGTATGTGATCCACTTGGTGGGGTCGCTCTCAGGGTTCTTGAAGTCCAGGTCGTACTTCTTCTCAGCCTCCTTGTAGAACTCGCTGGATGCAACGTCCATGGCGATGTTCATCTTGCCCGTGTATCCGGCCTTCTCAATGGCCTCGGAGATGAGCTCGAGAGCCTCCTCAGCGGTCTGGATATCCGGAGCCACACCGCCCTCATCTCCGACGTTACCAGCGGACTGGCCGTACTTCTTCTTGGCCAGGCTCTTGAGCTGCTGGTAGACCTCAGCACCCTGGCGCATGGCCTCAGAGAAGGAGGGAGCGGCGCTATTTTACTTTGTTAGTCAATCGTTGCTGTGCCGAGAGCATGACGTCAGCACAGAATCTCTGCAACTTACGAAGGAACGATCATGAACTCCTGGAAAGCCAGGCGGCCGCCGGCGTGAGAACTACCAACACCCCATAGTCAGCATTTCTGTGTGGGCATAAATAATTGGCACAGGTGGGTTGGGGTGGTCGAGCACTCACCCTCCGTTGAGGACGTTCATGAAGGGAACCGGCAGGACATAGGGCTTCTTGGTTCCAGCGAGGTCGGAGACATGAGCATAGAGAGGAACGCCCTAATTATTTAATGTTAGCATAATCACCGGTTACGCTTGGCCGAACTGACAAATTGGCCAACTGGCCCGCACGGCAAAAGTGGTGAACATACCTTCTCGGCGGCACCGGCCTTGGCAACAGCCAGACTGACACCCAGGATAGCGTTGGCACCAAGGCTGGTCTTGTTGGGTGTTCCATCAAGCTTGATAAGGAACTCGTCGATCTTGGACTGGTCCTTGACGTCAAGACCCTCCTTGATCAGGGCGGGGCCGATAACGGTGTTGACATTCTCGACGGCCTTAAGGACACCCTTGCCACCCCACTTGGTCTTGTCTCCATCACGGAGCTCGCAAGCCTCGTGCTGGCCTGTTGTGTTCGAATTGTTAGCGCGGCTAATCGTCGGAGGTGGCAAGCTGTGGGCTGTGGATGCGTACCAGTCGAAGCACCAGACGGGACGATGGCGCGGTGAAGGCCGGTCTCGGTGACCAGGTCAACCTCGACCGTGGGGTTGCCACGGGAGTCGTAGACGTAGCGAGCGTGAACCTTGGTGATAGGCATCGTGGGTGACTTTGAGTCTAGTAGGAGTTAGTCGTTGCAGCTAACCACAAGACAGAGAGAGGGCAGACACGACGAGTAGGAAGTCCAATACGCGTGGGTGGGAAATTAACCTGTGCAAACTTGGTGTTGGAAAAGGCCGGTTGATACTAACGTTAAACAGGTCTGTGAAGGTGTGAAGGGGGTGGGATTCTGGGACGAGACGAAGCAGGAACGACGATTAAAGTTATATGGCAAACAGTAACGTCGTCAAGACGGCAAATGCCCCATGTAAAAAAAAGACGGGCCGGGATTGAAAACAAAAATTGCTCATTCCAGCTGCATCAGGAGCTCGATACGCGATATATCCCTCAAAAAAGGAACAACCACAGAGCGCGCCAGGTGGGGGAAATGATAGGACACGAAACGAGACTCGCACAAGGTTTGGGTAGGTAGGTAGTCATGACTGAGGCGGGGCCACGCCATGAAGGTGTTGCATCATCCGGGGAGTGTTAGGAGGGGTCTTGGGCGGCAACTTGCCGGGTACCAGACTAGCGCGAGGATGAAGATGAAGATGAAGATGAAGATGAGAAGTGCATGGCGTAGAGCAAGCTTGCTCCCACGTACCTGTGAAGATGTGCTGGGTTGGAGAGGCCGTTGGTGAATTTGATGGTAACCTGGAGTCCTGTCACTAGGTTGGTCCAGATGAAAAGCAGGCGAGAGGGAAAAGTTGGAGATGTCCGTGGAGTAATAAATATTAAAGGAGGAGGCTTCCAGAGGCCGCACGTTACTGCATGTCCAGACCCTTGCTTGATTGTTTTCTGGTGGGGTGATTTTGGTTGGAGGGGTCAGAGCTACGTAGATGCAAGCTGCAGGGTATCCACTTGCGCGATTGAGATTGAGCTCAATCCCCGTCCGTTTGCCTCACCAAAACCTGTTTGGTGGGGCGCTCGCTGGGAGGTGAGGCGTGGGGTCGCCACAGCAGGCCAGCAAGCGCAACGCCAAGCCTGAGAGCCGCGACATTGCCCCGCCAGGCGGGCATCGAACCCGTGCTGCCCCTGGTTGGCTGGAGCCACCATGTCAACTAAGTCGACACCTGGACAAACATGGACGTTGCTCCAAAGGCGGATACCGACATTGACAAGCAGGGCCCTCCGGCAGTAGTCTGAACCGCCGCTCGGTTGCTCCTACTGAGAAATAAAACAACGCAAAGCAAGCGCGGCACGACCAAAACAGCCATCAGCCCACCTGCCCTGCCCGTCTACCCTACCAAGGCTGCGGATGGATGCCGATATCGACGCGCTCCTAGAGAGGTATCTTGGCCTGCTCGATGAGTACACCAAGCTCCGGGCTGCCCTGGGCGCCGTGCAGAGTGGCATGTACCAGAACATCGCTCGCGCCAACTTTGCCACCGATCGAGGCATGAGGTACGGGCCCGACTGTTTTGACGAGCGAATGCAGGCAAGCCGGCGCCTGAGAATTGCGGTAAGGCCCTCGGTTGAGAACACGAGTGGCAGCCAGCACACGTCTTTCACCGTTTCCTTGGCAGAGCTGCTCGAGCCGCCGGCAGGCTCTCAGGATGGCTACGACGACAAAGGCGGGCAGAAGGCTGGTACTGCAGAGCCAGTAGCGAAGGCCAATCAGCAGAGCCGCGAGGACGGGGCGGGCACCAATGAGGAGACCGCGAAAACGACCCCCGTGAGGGCAAAGGACCCCCTGCGCTGGTTCGGCCTCTTGACGCCAGCGCCGCTTCGACTAGCCCAGGGCCAGGCTGTCAGAATTGTGGAGGATCTGCTGCCCAGGCTAGTGTCAGTCGACGTCGAGATGGCGCAAGTTGAGATCCAAGTCCGACGTGCAAAAAAGAGACGGGCCAAGGCAGCAACCGCTGCTGATAAGGAGACAAAGATGACGAAGTCGGAGCGCCGGCAAGAACCAAGCCGTCCTGCGGCATCATAGCAGACTCTTGCAATACAGGCACACGTTTCGGAGTGGCCATTTCCTCTCCGACTGGGCCCCTTGCTAGTGCCGATTGCTTGAAAATACAAGCCATGGTGCTGCTAGTAGATCAAGTCGAGGCTAAACCAAAGCGATGACCACTCGGCAGCTTCGCTAGCGTGCGTAATGCCGTATTTTAGCATCTTGCTTTAATGTCCGGTCACTGAGCCGTTTCCCAGGCAAGCGGGCCGCCTAATTCCTTTCCCTTGCCGTCGGCGGTTTAAATCAAGACGCCCTGGCGGCTTCTAGCAGATTTTAGTACAAAATTGCACCCCTTATTCACAGCCGCAACCATATTTTAATAGCTTCCCGTACATAGTCCAAAAGAGACTCTGGTGCTACAATTGACAGACAGAGACTCACCTCGACCAATGACCCTCTCTGTGTCCTCGACCCGAAGAAGGGGAGGCATCCCAGTCCAGACCATCCCAGTCCAGACCATCCCAGTCCAGACCATCCCAGAGAATACCTCTCGATAAGCAGAAGGATTGTCCATCTCACTCGGAAACCAGCTCCTTCTTCGCTCAAGGGAACCCATCCTCCGCCGCCTCTGATCCTTGCCGCCGCTATGGCCCCAACACAGCTCGATGGTGTGTTGTGGGAGGCTGCTACTCGCATGCCGACCTGTGCTGTAGGTTATACCGCAATCGACTCTGAGTGCTGCATTTTCAGCTTATGATCTCAAACAGAGAATTGGGGGTTTGCAGGTCACGAAGGTGGAAGCTAACACTCTCAGATGCCTTGTCTTCTGGAAGTCATGAGATCCTCTGCATGCCAGGCCACAAACATCACCTGCTACTGCCATGATAAAAGATTCGTGGACCACATGCAGGAGTGCTTCCTGAACATATGCAGGCCCAAAAGCCTGCTCGGTGCGTCTTCTCGCTCCTTGTATTCTCCCGTCTTTGTTGGTATCCGGGTGGCGGCTGACAACGTCACTCTGCAGCACTCAGAGACATGCTCGGTTCTGTCTGTCCTAGGCCTGTTCATGTCCATGATCAAGGGCTTTACGTGTGTCTGGTATGGGCAGGGCTCGCCACCTGCGTGGTTCTCGTGTTCGTCAAGCTTTGGACCAAGGTCTATGTGAACGCCCCGACGAATGTTTTTCGCAGCAGCCACACTGGCGCCCTGGGGTGGGATGATATTTGCATATTTATCAGCCTGCTTGCCCTGGTAGCGGAATCCCTCATAAACGCCACCATCATGGCACCGATAATCAGTCATGATATTTGGACCCTCCCAGACCATTTGATCACCAGTCTATACTTCTGGGAGACGATCAGCCTCCCCCTATACTTCCTCCATGTCACCCTTGTTAGGGCCTCCTTTATCTTTTTCTTCATGCATGTCTTTTCGGCCTCGGCTCAAAGCCGGGGTACGTTTCTGGGTGTAACATTTCGACCGCTACTTCTCGGGATCCATATTATCAACGCCGTTTCCTGGATAGTTTTGGCTGGTCTTTGCTGGGGGCAATGCCAGCCAATGTCCTATGCCTGGACACGATGGGAAAGCGAAAGCCCTGGGAAATGTGTCTTCAACCCAGTTGGTATTGCTACGGTCATGGCCGCCATCAGCGTCGTTCTAGACACATGGCTCATTCTCCTACCGCTCTCCCAGGTCTTCAAGAGGAAGTTCTCTCTCGGGCAGAAAGTCGGTGTCGGTCTCATGTTCAGCCTTGGGGGCATGACTGTCCTAATCAACCTTGGCCAGCTGGTTCCGTTGAATGGGATTGGAAAAAGACGCGCAAGTCAAACCGACCACGACAACCCAGGCATGTATAGCACCGCTATGTGGACCATAATCGAGTATACCGTGGGGGTTGTCTGCGCATGCCTTCCGGCATTGCGGGTTTTTGCCCTGTGGATGTGGCCGCGGGCACTGTGGCTCCTTTCCAGGGGTTTCAGGCCCGAAAAGACCCACTGGGTAGATGGCAGGCACAATTCAAGGATCTCGGCTGCATTCCCTTCCAACTCCTCTAGTACGGATCTGGTGCAGTCGCATCAGTTAAACCATGAACACTCGGCCATCGCAATGACAAGCCTGGAAGAGTCGATCAAATGGGAGGACGGCGGCGACGAGGAGACGCACGGTGCTGAAGGCGACGGGGTGGCACGGTTTATCGTCCAAAAGCAGGCAGACGGCAAGTGGAGGATTGCAAGAGACATGAGGAGGACAAACCACTAAACCCACCACACGCATGCCTACACTTGATGCGAAGCGATCGAGGCTCCCAGTCTTCCCTCCTGGCAGGTTAGTTCCTGGATTAATGGTTCAGGATCTAGTGTGCCCGATAGTCAGTCCATTGTATCTAATACATGACAGTCACAAACAGCCTCATTTGATCTTGTTAGATCCGGGTCCAGCAGTGCCACACCATAAAATCTCATCTTCATTCGACTTGAAAGTCTATTATTTATGGGGATTGGCCCTGGAAGGTGCCGTTTCCAAGAAGAAGAAAACGAAAAGGAAAAATGAGCGTGATTGGGAGCTTTTTATGGAAATCTGGTTGGTGTGGTGGGATAGGAGGAAGCATCCAGAGAAGCACTCGACGACTCCATCGGTTGAATACTCATACTCAGGACAGGATATGGTGCTTCCTAAAGTGATTAATAGCCTGCTGGCTCAGGCTTCTCTGGGAACTGCGGAGCTTTGGTGCTCCTACGGCAGTCCTCCTTCCAGTCTTGGGGTGTGAACTTGTCCACAATAGTCTTGAAGGCCTCCTGTTTGAACAAGGAAATGAAAAAAGAGTTAGTAAGTAGAGCTTTGGTTATGCGTGTGTGGACAGCGGCGGCTGCCCAAGGCTATACTACTGACCAAAGTGCAGAGGCCCTCGTCTCCCTCGAGGTGGTTACCCACAGCACGGCAGCCAGGGACGGTGACAGGCTTGTCGTTATAGCGGACCCGGACGTAGTAGCCCCGCAGCTTCCCCTTATCAGCTTCAGACAGCTCATCGACCGGCTTACGACCAATGCCGGCCTGTGCGGACGGGCCGCCGCGCCACAGGACACTCCACCAGCCGGACTGAGTAGAGAGATGAGTGGCAGGGGGCGTGCGGTCTGCAGCACGGAACAGCTCAAAGGCGATGTGGCTTGTGAATGGAGGCCACTTGTCGGTGTCGTAGGCGCCCAGGCTCGCGAGGGCACCGGCCAGGGTGGTATCGTGGCAGCCACTCAGGCCGAACTTGACTGGAGGGGAGGCGGGGCGGGCCGTGGTGGTTGGAGTGCCTTCGGCACTACCGACCATGCGGCCGACAATGTCGCCCAACAGGCTGCCGATGCCCAGGGCTCGGTACTCGCGGGACTCCCTGTAGCCGCTGAACCATTCCTCGACGCCGATGCGTTCCATAATGTCGCGGGCTTTTTGGTCGTAGAACTCGCGAGGCAGCCTCGTGTCGGGGCCGTGGGCTAGCGTCGAGTTGACAGTGTCCATGATGCCCGACAGGCGGGGCCGCGAATCGACGGCTACACGCGGGCTGTCGTCAGGCATCCACTTGGCGTAAACGCGGTTCAGGTAGTCCATGTCCTCAGAAGAGTTCCAGCGGTCTGCGGCGCGCTGGGCAAAGGCGCGGGAAAGAGCGGCCAGGCGGCGGCAGTTGCCGTCGTTGGGGAACAAGGTCTCGTCGCTGTGGGTGCGGGAGAGAATAGTGGGCGGCTCGAACGGGGCACCGTCCGGGCCCGGCAGCCTCGTGGAGGGCGGGTACAGGGCTGAAAAGGTTTCTTGCATCGACTCGAGCGCGCGCGGCACCGGGGTCGCACGAAGATACAAGATGCTGGCGGAGCCCTGGATGGCGGGCGGCAGGAAGCCGAGGCGCTCGATATACAGCGACCTCAAGCGGCGCCCGAGCTGGTACGTGGAGGCCCTTCCGACGTCGGTGAGGGCGCCCATGTCGCAGATGTCGTCGAGCTGGCCTCTGGGGCCGGCGGCGAGCTTCGGCTGGTCCCGAGGGCCAAAGGTCTCCAGCCGACGCTTCCATTCCAGGGTTGATAATGGGGCCTCGCCGGCGGCAGCGCCTTGGAGCACTGTCGATTGCATCTGGCGGGCAACGCTGCAGTAGGGCCAGAAAGCCGGCAGGCCGGCATTCTGGAAACGGGGCGAGACCGGAGTGCGCTCGCCGTGGCGCATCAGGACTTGGACCTGCTGGAGCTCCAGGCCGGCCGGGTAGAGCCGGCGGAGCTCCTCATCGGTGTAGGGGGGTCTTGGCTGCAGCGAGGTCATGGCTTCTGAGCGAGGTGGGAATGTCGGCAATCTTCTCCAACAGCTTGCAGGGCAGGGTCAGACGAGGCACCCGAGACCATGGGCCAGGGCGTGTGGGTGGCGGCGATATATCCAGCTGCGAGGGGACCGGAGAAAAGACTTACACAGGTGGGCAGGTAGGGGGCAAAAGCCTGGAGGTATTAGGTTAGGTATGTGGTGTGGTAGGTACACGGGTGCTGTAGCTAGGCCGAGGCAGGCTGTGATTGGCACGAAGGCGTAGATTTCCGTGGCTTCCCAGTTCCGTCGGGAAGAGAGGTGCCAGGCCAGCGAGCGGAGCGGAGCGTGCCCAGGGTGTGGGCGGGCGGAGCAGGGGAAAACGAAACGGGGCGGCGGCTGCAAAAGGGAAGCTCCGCCAGCTTTCTTTTCTGACTTGCTGCTGCCGCTGCAGCTGGTGCGTGTGCTGGCGGCTCACACCCGACCACGCGCGCCGAGCCTGGCGACTATTGGCCGTGACTGGGCGCCGGCTGACATGGGTGCTGGGTGCCGGGTGCTGGGTGCTGGGTGCATGCCGCGGCCCTTCCCAGGCCTCGCCGCCTGGCCGCCGCAGGTCTACTGCAGCCTGGGCCTGGTGGGAGGGAGAGACAGGAGGCGTCCTGGCTTTTGACACATCGCCACGTCCTGCGGTGGTGAGCATTGGTGCGCTTCAGCCATGCAACTGACGCAGTGACGGGTGTCGCGAGTGCAAGTGCAATGGTCTCGCCGCCCACAGCAGCATCACACGGCTGCGCTGGGGTCCACCAGCCGACGGGGGTGGTGGCACTCAAGGCGAACACAAGCTCCAAATAAGCTCGGGAGGACGCAAATCACTGTGCAGCCAGAGGCACCAGGCTGGCAGCCTGCGCGGGGGGCCAGACCCGAGTCATGCAGAGACGGTTCCGCAAGCCGAGCCTGTGGTGCAGCGTGTCCCTCTTGCCTGCCGAGGAATGATGGAACCCCTCGCGCGGTGCGGGTCACACACCCAATCCGAGTGAGCGAGCTATCGATGGCAGGGGTCAGTCAGCCCCGAATGGAAATTTTGGGCCGTGTGCAAAAGCTGGGCCATGTACATACATGCGTCGACACCAGGCAGCCCTCCTCGCGGCCGACTTGATCCCCATCGCACCTGCAGCCTTTGCTAGGCACCTCTCGGGCACTTGGTGCAGATGGCTGCTACCTACCTCTAGGTCTAGACGCCAGAGCACCTCGCCCCGCCTTCCGGTTTCCCGTTTCGCCCTCCCGCATGCTTCTCGCAGCAGAACGTTGCTGATGAGGGATTCGCGCGCTGTATGCCTGCTCTGCCGCTCCGTCGCCGCCGGCAGACGGCCTTTGCTCGCCCCCTGGCCCCGCGCGCGGGCGACGGCGACGGCGACGGCCGCCTCGATCTCGGCAGTTGCCGCCAGGGCATCCCCGGCCCCGGCGGCCACCACGCAGAAGAATGACGACACAGCACCGCCAGCCCGCCCCTCGCCCGCGCCAGCTACGGCGACTGCCCCCGCCCGCCCCGCCACCGACCGGTCCGCCGCCTCGTTGGCCATCTTCGAGAGCGTCGTCAATGGGAGGCGGGATCAGGCTGCCGGGCCGCCGGGGGTTGCGTCGGACGTTGGCCTGGGGACCTTTGGCGACCTGGCTGGGCTGAGTCACATGCTCGACAAGCCTGGGGCCCCCGTCGCCCACTTGTATCGCCAGTTCAGGGACTCGATATACCCCAGCCTCTGCGACTCCCAGCACATCCCTGAGCTGTTCAAAACCCGCATCAGCCAGTTGCTGCAGATGGTCTCTGCGGCAATTGCACAAAACCCCTCGGACCGGGCCCTTCCGTCGCTCGCCGAATTCACCCAGGTGTCGCTCAAGTTGAGGCTGCTGAAGTTTAGCGACTGGGTGGCTGTCACCCGCGCCGTGCTCGAGTTTGTCTCCTCCGTCGACCCGTCCCCGGACCGCTACGAGAACATCGAGAGCTACGAGTTGGTGCTTGGGAGGCGGGCCCTCGCACTCGAGTCCCTGGTCAATTCGTGGAAACTCCTCACTCTCCCCAGGGAGCTGCTGGACCAGCTGCCCCCCGTGGGAGGCATCGAGAAGGCCCAGTTCACTGTCCCCACGCACCCAAACAAAGCATTCCAGAGAGCGCCCGATCAGCGCAATTTGCGCCTGGCACTCTGCGACTTCTTCCCACAGCACCCCCCCACTGCCGTCGATCCTGCCATCCCCCTCTTGATTGCCACCTTTGTTGTGGTCAACGACACAACTCTGTGTCCCTACAGTCTCCGCGCGGCCGCGGCCCCGCTTCTAGCGCCCATTGCCAGCCTACTCCCGCGCATGGCTTCCAGGGAGAGGCCCGAGGAGACGCCGCTGCGCCATATCACAGAAGTTCCTGACGAGCTGGCCGGCTACATGACTAGCCGCTGGCCTGCTGTTCTCAACCAGCTTATCGGAACGTCCGGGTCGACGTATGGGGTGTCGGGGAATACAAAGTTTACCAAGGCCGACCTCTCCGGGGCAAACAGGAAGCCGGTGTCGACCATAAACCGTGACCTGCAGGATGCCTTTGCTAATGGCGACCTGGGCGCTGTCGAGGCCGTCTGGCGCGAATTCTGGGGTAGCGCGCCACAGCCAGACCAGAAAACACGGTCGTTCCTGAAGGCCAACGTCCCCATCTTTCACCAATTTATCATGATCTTCACAGCCATGAATATGCCGCAGCGTTCTGTACAGGTGTGGAACTCGATGACGGCAATTGGCATTACCCCAGACGTCAGGACATACACGTCCATGATGAAAGGCTTCAAGCACGCCCGCAGCCTGAGGGGCGTGGCGAACACGTGGGAGAGGCTGGTAGCCTCGGGGCTCAAGCTGGACGTGCACGCTTGGACCGCCCGTGTCGACGGCCTGACCCACTGCGGGAAGCCTGGGGATGGCCTTCGGGCGCTGGAGGAGATGGCGGTGCGCTGGGAGGCCCATTCGGTTGGCGGAAGGAAGGAAGGGGCTCACATGGCTGTCAAACCATCCATTGGGCCCGTCAACGCAGCGCTGGTCGGCCTGCTTCGCCTCGACGGCATAGCCGCGGCGAGAAAATTGCTGGCGTGGGCGCAGAGACACGACATCATGCCTGACATCGCCACTTATAACACGCTGCTGCGGACGCTGATCCGCGACGGGCCCCAAGGCGCAATGGCTGTGATAAATATGATGAAGCAGCAGGGCCTGAAGCCGGACGACATGACAGTCACGATTATCCTGGACGCTCTGGTCCCCACCATTTCCGCCGCCAAGGGGCCCGAAGAGAAGGTGGCCATGGTCAGACGCATCATAGGCATCATTAAGGAGATCAGCTCGGGCAAGAACCAACACGCGCACACAAAGCTGCTGTATCTGGTTCTCAAGGAAGGGAACGACCACGAGGACCCCGCCGTCCGGGAGATCCTTGCGCATATCTGGACATCGGACCAGAAGCCGAACGCTTACGTCTACACCATCTTGGTCGGCCACTATCTCTCTCGAGACCCACCCCAGGTGAAACTGGTGCGATCACTGATCGAGAACCACGGATTGTTTGACAACTCAGCAGTCGACTGCGTCTTCTGGGAACGCGTCATGAACGGCTACCTGCTCGTGGGCGACCTGGATTGCGCTCTCGAGGTGCTGGACAAGGTGCGCACCTCGACAGGCTTAACCATGACGCTCCTCGAGAAGCTGCTCAGGGCCCTGGTCAATCAAGGTCGCATGCCTGAGGCAGATGCCTTGGTCAAAAGGGTCAAGGACGATCGTCTGGCTCTTAGCGAAAATTCCGGTTTGGAGCCAAGGTTCTGGAACCACGGGTTCTTTGGGTTTGCCACAGAGTGCGGTCTGCATTGAACTGGCTAGTAGTAGGTGGTGTTGTTGGCCAGGACACCTGGGCGCAGCAGAGTTGCCATTTATTACGGGCATGCTTTGATGCTAGCTGAATCCTGACACTGCGGAGAAGAAGTAATAGCAATGGACGCATACTGCTCGCCGCAGGATATATCTTCTCAACTCGTCCGAATGTAGATGAAGAAGGGGGGACATGAAGAAGAAAAAAGGGATGCTGACTACTAACTACCTAGGAATCTGGTCAAGCGTAGTCTTTAGTTCTTCTGATAGTAAACCAGAAGCAAAAAGTTGGTCAGAGATCAGGTATGCCTGGGCAGTCACCATAGCACTAGCTGTCTAGGCCATGGCTTAGGCCTTCAATGGTTATGGAAGGACAAGAATGATCTCAGGTCTCGTCCATCTCGTCGCCATCTCTGGTCATGTTCCGTCCCTGTGCAGGGCCGTCGCCACCCCCCATCACAGCAACGACCTTCTCGAGTCCCTCGACTTCGCCCTTCGCAAGACTCCTTCCCTCTCCTTGCCACTCACCATCGCGTACCTCTCCGCCCGGCCCCAGATCCAGTCCTCTAACATTCTCAAGGTGCTTGCGAGCGGCGCCTTCGATATATTCAAGGCGCTCGGTCCTCCAGGCCCTTCTCCCCGTGGCACGCGCCGAGGTGGCGTCGTCGTCGTCGTCGCCATCGCCGCGCCGCTGTTTTTGCTGGACGAGATCGGGCATCATTGTGCGCAGCGATGTTGACAGCGCACGGAGCGCTTGTAGCTGTGAGAGGGTGAAGGCGGTCGTGGTCGTCAGGGGCGTCTCGGTATCACTAACAGTCAAGTCGCCCTTGTTACGAAGGAAGGCAAGCGAGGGCGTGCTGGCGGCCTCGTCTTGTCCCGCCATGCTGCCTTCCCTCTTGACCGTCGCTGCCGTTCCTGCTGCCGCTCCGCCACCGCTGCCGTGCAGGAAGGCGCGCAACTCATTCAGCAGCGCCGCGTTGCGCGCCCGCTCAGCATGCAACATCACGTTCAGCTTCTGGCTCGCCTGTAGCCGGCGGCGCAGGCGAGCCACGGATGCGATGGTTGGTGTGTCATGGTCCTTGGCCTCGCCGGTCTGGATGGCGGCGTCTCCGGGTCCTCCATTCTCGCCCTCGACTGCCGCCGCCGCTGCCGGCGCTCCTTGCCCGTCCTGCCCATCTGCACCGGCAGAGGTGCCCCCTGTGCTCTGTGTTCCAACCCCGCCCGCGCTGCCTTTTCTCCTCCTGGTTGTTGCGGATGTGAAGTCCAGCCCTTCGTAGTGGGATAGCCTGATCCAGTCGCGGTGGTCGGGGCGCACGGTGAGGATGTTGCGCATGACCCAGAGCTCAAAGATGTCGAAGTTGCGGTCGATACTGGCGCACAGAAGCGTCTCGAGCTGGTGGGTGCCGTTCTCTATCTCATGGCGGTGCGCCTCCTCGGCAGTGGCGGCGGGGGGCGGCGGGGGCAGCGACGCGTGCCTCGAGTTTGCGGGGTGCGGTGGCGGCGGTTGTTGGTCGCGGAAGCCCAGGCTGGCAGGCTTAGTGCCGAGAAGGGCCTTCTCGACGCCGTTCAAGGCCTGCTCGGCCAGGATGTTGATGCTGTTGATTATATCATCGAGGAGACTCTGCAGGGATGCTTGCGCTGGGTGGTTAGCCGGGCTGCGTTGCTTCCAAGCCTTTCCCCGCGCCGCATCCGCTGTCCGAGGCTGGCAGGCATGGCATGACGCACGACTGGAGGGTACCCGAAATGCTCGGCCAGGAGCTGTGTTTCTGAGCTGATGGACGTCGACATGGTCTCTCTGCTGGCAGGCATCTACTGCGGGGTTTTATGTAGTGGGTTGGCTGCGCTGTTTGCGGCCGGGCCATGACGCGCGACGACACGCGACTTGGTGACGAGATGCCGGCCGCCAGTGGGGCACTGTCGCCTTTCAGTTGGCACTTCACCGCGGCTCCACTGCAAGCTCGCAGGTTGCAGGCTAGGCGGCTAATTAACCAACCCTTGAATCGACTCGGGTTCCCACGGCAGCTCCATTAGCCACAGCTACCAACATAGGTAAGTGCCGCCACACGACCCTTCACCGTCCACATCGTGCGTCATGTGCGCACCGCCCCCTCAACCCAAGCCGACCCAACACACGGGGCTCGAGACCAAGTCTAGACCTGCCCCAAACCGGGGACTGGCACCATCTCGGGCTCACTTCGATACCGCCTCCCTCCTCTCCCGACAGCCCGCAATCACGCCGTGCATGCCTTAGCCCCAAGTCCTCTGTCGCCCAGAGGCCACAGGCCAACTCGAAGCCCTGATCAGACACGCAGCAGCAAGCCAACATGTCGGGAGTCAAAGATGTCTTGAAAAACGGATGGCACCCAGACAAGGGCACGACCCTGAAGCAGCAAGTGGTTCGTTCTCATACATGTACATGGCCCTGGTTTTAGCCGCCTTCGGTGCCCGCCTGGCTACCTGCCTGCCTCCCTATCTATCCATATACGACCTTCCTGCCCGCCACCTCCCGAGGCACCGCTATCCAGGCGATGTCCACGTCCTACACGGCTCCTCCCGACTGACCCCAAGAACAGAGCGGTGTGTTTGGCAGAGGCGACTCGAGCAATCGGTCGACTTCCCACAGTGCCACGCCGCTTTCGCAGTTGAAGGACCCCTCCTCCTTCGCTCCGCCCCCGAAGCGGTCGATCGCGCCGCCGCCGCCCACGTCTCGGTCGACCGCATCTGCGGCCCATGCCCAGCCGCCCGCAGTCCCCACGAGGTCCGGCAGCGGGTATTATGACCGAGCCGCCCAGTCCGAATACGGCAACACCGCCTCCCCCGTCGCCGAACATGAGCCGGCTCCCCAGCCGAGACCATTCAGGGTTGACACCACGGGACTGTCGACCGCGAATCTGCCACCTCCTCCTCTGAGGAGAGATGCCGCTGGAGGCTCCGGAGTCTCCCCTAGCCCACCACTGTCGGCGGTCAGCTCCGTGCCTCCAAGGCTACCACCGAGGCTGCCTCCCCGACACGCTTCTGGGTCTTCGTCCCCTGCTGCCTCTCCGACCGGGATATCGCCGGCGCCCCCGGTGAGCCAGAGCCCGTCCGTTTTGAACCAGGGTGCCATCGGCCGGCTGGGTGCTGCAGGCATCTCTGTGCCTGGCCTGGGCATTGGTTCCGGCTCCAGGACGTCCGTGCCGCAGGAGGCCTCGTCCACCTCCAGTCCCTCCCAGCTCAGTGGGCTGCAAGCGCGCTTCGCGAAACTTGGCACGTCATCGTCGCCATCTACCACCAGCCCCACTCAGCCTCCGTCTCCTCCGAGCGAGGGCACCACGTTTGCACAAAAGCAGGCTGCATTGAAGACTGCGGCAAACTTTCACAAGGATCCCAAGTCTGTCTCGTTTGCGGACGCCCGGTCAGCTGCTTCGACTATGAATAACTTTCGGCAGCGCCACGGGGACCAGGTGGCCGCTGGGTTGAAAACCGCAAATGGGCTGAACCAGAAGTACGGTGTCACCGATAAGGTTGCCACATACTCGCAGCAGTATCGAGGCACCTCGGTATCTCAGGCGCCCGCCGACTCGGCACCCGCGCCGGCGAGGCAGGCTGAGGCACCGTCGGGACTGAGAAGCCTAGCGTCTGCGGGGACCCTGGCTGCAAACGCATTGGGGAAAAAGAGGCCGCCACCTCCCCCACCTCCAAAGAGAAAGCCCGATATAAGCCGGGCCACCTCTGACACCACCGTGGCTGACGACGAGCCACCGCCAATTCCCCATGCTACCAGGCCCACATTCTAGCTTTCGAGGCACAGAAAGGAACAGCACATAGCCCTGAATTCTATCCGACTCATGGCTACAAAGACAGAAGACTTGAGTCGCGAGCGAAGGTCGTGACAAGTCAAGCTTATGGGCAATTGCTGAAAAAGAAAAGATTGCAAGTGGCCCGGGGGTTTTTTTTCAATAAAATATCGGATCAGCACGGCTTTTATATTTGCATATGTTACTGCTACATATTGCTCTGCTTACCGTACATCATCTGTAAAGTCATGTACTTCTCACGTGCTTTAATTACCCCAAATCAGCATGTTTTCATTACACTTTCGGATGTAGATACTCTATGGATGTCGTCACTAAACAGATTGGATAGATACCTGAAATCGAACAGGTCTAGGCATGGTTGATTTTTTTTGTTTTGTATTTGCATTGGTTCAACGCTTCATTATTTGCAAGACATATCCCCAGACGTGCATTAAAAGGAGGACGAATGACTTTTTCTATGGACCGGCGGCTCAGATTGCCACAAAAAAGAAAACCTCATTCTTCTCAACGGCATGCTGAAGATGTGGATGTTTAGACCTTCATCTCAGACATACCGTGCTTCCAGAAAGTGAAGAAAGGAGTGACACCGTCCTCACGGTAGTTCAGGAGCGCAATCCTGCAGTTCATGGGTTAGACAACAGCGAACGATATGGTTTTCTGGATTAGAATTACTCACATTCCGTCGGGGTTCATGCTCTCGCCAGTGTAGAACTCGAAGTCCTTGAAGTTGGGCACGAGCTTCTCCTTGACCCACTTCTGGGCACCCACCTCGAAGGCCTTGATCTCGTCCTCGGACTTGCCATTCGCCGCAAGCTTTGCCTTGACGGCCTTAAGGTAGCCTATCGTTGGCGCCATGATTTTCAGGTCAGAAAAGAGTTTGTTGATCCGGGTAGAGACAATTGGAAGGGAGGCGCGAGCGAGGCGCGATGCTACTTACCCTTCAGGTAAGTCATATATGACTTCTTGTCAAAGGTGGTGGACTGAAGGCGGAAAGAGTGCTGGATGTTGTTGACCTTGGTGGGGCCGTCATCGAGATCCTCGGTGGCCTCCTCGGCGGAGGCGTTGGCGCCGGTGTCTAGTTTTCCGAGGTGAGCCTGGTGGCCCTCGACATGAATGAAGTCTGGATATGGAATGAAAGTGTCGAGGCTGGGATGATCTCAAGATTGCGCCAGGCAGTCTCCAGTGGGGGAGGGCCTGAGGCGAGGGATTACGGACCGACGTTGACGGCATCCACCGTTATCATTGAACAGTCGGCCTCGTAGACAATGTCATCGACCAACTTGAGGTCGAACGAGTCCGAGATCATCTCGTCGTCGGAGATAATGTCCTACGGGGGGGATTGCGGGGTTGGCGCATGTCAGTTTACTATGGCGCGCGCGTTGCGATTCAAGGGAAGCGGGGACTGCGTATACCTTGAAGATAATCATTTTGGCTGGAGTTCGAGGGGCGAGAAGGAACGGGTTGGTCGATGTGATGTCTTTGGGTCAACTGGCCGGGCTTGCAGGACGGGAAGTTGTCGCTGGTGCGTCCGACGGAAGGGGGCAGAGGGGCAGCTTAAAATTCCGTCGCAGAAAAAACAAAGTGGGGAATTTTTCCTCTGGACGCGGGGCTCCTGCATCGTCCAGGCCGAACGATGCGCTGAAGCAACGCGGGGAGACCTGGCGATGTGGCGCTGAGTGCCTGAGGCTGTGAACTATGCGCAGCTGTGGACAGGAGGGATGCGACACGTGCTGCATAGTCAAGCGTCGGATCGTCGAACAGCGTCAGGAGGTTTGAACGTGGAGGTGCCATGTTTACAATTGGGGATTTTCTTGATGATGCTTGACACAACCGTTGGCTGGTCTTTACTGCGGACCAACGCACGTAATGAAGTCAGCTTCTTTATCCTTCACTTTCTGTCTCCCCTTGTCCCTTTCCTACTTCATAATCGACAAGAGAACATCAGTGTATGTGTCTACCTAGCTAGATACGTTTTTATTGCTGTTTTTACTCTTGAGCTGGCATGCACCTCTGAAGTCGACCGCACAGTAACCAACCAATCTGGGGTTGGTTATGTTCGTGCCTCTATGAAATGACCGTCAGGAGATGAGACGGACATAGATCCAAGCAGTAAGTTAGTTCCAACTCTTTGGGCTAATGCGGAATTCATGTCGCGTTGCAAACTAGCCACCCGCCCGTGAAAGCCACATTATTATGTGGAGAGAGGCTGTGGCGATGGGTGGGGCAAGGGAGGATCGCGGTACGCGTCGGGGCGCCCATTCAAATTGCATCATGGCAGGCAGGAGCACGGATGATTGAACTCAATCATCGGGCGATCCACGACAGCAATAGAATGCCGTACTGACCCCCAAGTAAAAAGAAGAGGAAAAAAAAAGCGGACTGAACCAAAGGCTTTGTCATGTGTTCTTTCAAAGATCCAATAAGCCATGGGCTCATTGCAGTGGCATGACTTTGCTGCAAGAAAGTCCCGGCGCCGCACGATTTCTCCAGCCATACTGTGCACGCGAAATTGGCGTGGCTCCAGGCCAGTGCCTAGACCGTCCCAAATTGTTATCCCGACTGTCCGGAAATAGGAGGGAGGCAACTTCTGGGGGGGGGCAGATCGTGACCACTTCGGGCTTCCATCTATCCTAACCTTCCCTTAACCCCGAGTGTCAGTCCGCCTTTCCCTTCTTCCCGTCGTGGTTTCTTTGGAGTTTGTTAAAACACAAATCAATCGGCATTCTTTGCCAACATCTTCCTCCCTGCCCCTCAGCCTCTACGGCCTCTTTGCTTTTCCCCCTTTTTGTCCTGGTTGGTGCCTTAGCTCGATTGTAATACCGATTTTTTTCTGCCGCCTGGACGGACCACCACCGCCGCCGCCACTGATGGTCGACATCACCGCCGCAATGGCAAACTCGACGGCAATGTCGGATCTCCCGCCACTCCCCGGCTATACGACATCGCCGCTGCCGGACCTGCTGCCATTCGTGTCTGACTTTTGGCTTTCCATCGTCCTCCCCCATATCGCCTACTGGGTCCTCTCCTTCATATTCCACTTGATCGACGTCTACGACCTCTTCCCGCAATACCGGCTGCATACGCCCGAAGAAATCACCCAGCGCAATCATGCGACGCGCTTCGAGGTCGCTCGCGATGTCCTCATCGAACAGGCCATTCAGATCGCGACCGCCGCCGTCCTCTCCATGACGGACCAAGTCCAGATGGTCGGCAAGGAGGACTACGACGTGGCGGTGTGGGCGACGCGCATCCGCCTGGCGCAGCGTGCGCTCCCATCGGTCCTCAGTCTCGTTGGGCTCAACGCCGCCGCAATCTCCAAGAGCATGGCGTCCACACACCCACTTCTTTCGGCCGTCTTTGCCGGCGGCCGCTACCCCTCTCTTACAATGGAGCTCGACGGCGTCTCGGGCGGGCTCCAGGTCCCTGCGTTTGCGACATGGGAGCTGGCGCTGGCGAAGCTCATCTACTGGGTGCTGCTCCCCGCGTTCCAGTTCTGGCTGGCTGTCGCCTTCCTCGACACCTGGCAATATTTCTGGCACCGGGCCATGCACGTCAACAAGTGGATGTACAGTAAGTACTCCTGCGTTCTGCAGCTTTGGCAAATTCAGCTAACAGAGTGTTCTAAACAGCACACTGGCATGCCCGGCACCATCGGTTGTATGTTCCTTATGCGTACGGGGCCCTCTACAATCACCCAGTCGAGGGATTTGTCCTGGACACAGCAGGCGCCGGGCTGGCGTACAAGCTGTCCTTTATGACTCCAAGGATGGGCATGTGGTTTTTCCTGTTCAGCACAGTCAAGACGGTTGACGACCACTGCGGGTACAATCTGCCATGGGACCCGCTGCAGAAGATCACGAGCAACAACGCGGCGTATCACGATATCCATCACCAGAGTTGGGGTATCAAAACCAACTTTTCCCAGCCATTTTTCACCATATGGGACCGCTGGCTCGGCACGAAGTACGAAGGCGACGTGAAGCAGAAGTACGAGAGGACAAGGAAAACTGCAGCCAAGAAGGCGAATTCTGGCAAAGCAGAATAGACTTAAAAAAACCCCCAGCAAGACTTTTTTTCTGTATTCTTGGTCTTTACTAATATGTTACCTTGACTTCTCATACACTTTGTTTCCTTGTGTTTCACATCTTACTTTGTCTCTTTATTCTTCGTTTTCACGTCATTCGCTTGTGTATTATACGCTGTCTCCTCCCGACTGTTGTCTTACGCTCGCCGCTGGATTGGAAGGGATGATCCACTTCACGGGAAAGAATGAGATGAGATCGGTATTGGGAGTTTGGATGTCCTGCGAAAGGTGAAAGTACACCACGGGCATTGGTGAGGCGTTCATGATCTGAACAGTTCCATTATGGCTTCTTTGAGGGTCGGGTGGGAAGTGGATTTGTGCAGATGGTGTATGTGTGTGTGCGTGTGTTTCTGATACGGACAAACAAACAGAAAGGGCTATCGCATGCCAACAATTGATTATTCCGGGACGAAGCTCCAGCAACTTGGAAGAGGACTTGGGTGGTATTTTTATAATATGACTATTTTGGTGTTTCACCTGCATTTGGAGCTGGAAAAGAAGAAAACATGTGATATGGCTGCTGTGGCCTAATCAGGATAGGGCCGAAGGCACTGTAGAAGTGACTTGGCTGGCCTTGTGGAAATACAGGATAATCGGTGTCCGTATGGCAGGCAGCCTCGCACACTCGGCGCCGGCGTTGCTGTGATCAAGGCAGCCGGGTTGATGATCCCCACCGTTTTGAGTATTGCGTAGCGCAACCCTCGGAGCCCGAACAGGGGCCATGCGCTCATACCCTCTGATAAAGTATGATGCAAATTGCAGGATCTCGGAACATTGACAGAAAGCCAGTCTCAACATGGCCAGGGGCATCGAAGCTTGCTCAATTCCTTACCTGGTTCGCCGGCGAAGACTCAAAAGATATCGGATTGTATGTTTTTGAGGGGTTCCAATCGAGCAATCTGGTTAGGTAGTTTCGGTTTCTTTGTCCGTCATAGGAACCCCAACAGCCAATGTCGTAGAGCCGCCCATTAGATGTGCGGCTTCTCAACGCGAAGCGAAACCAGGGATGTGGGCCCGCTCCCGATGGCACAGAGTCTCGTTCGAGAATGCAATGCAACCCTACGGCTCTACCTGGGACCGGTCGCCAGTCAGCCAACCCAAGCACGAAAATTGGATGCAATTTGATATCATGGAACTTTGAGCCTCGCACGTCTCCCTCAGCCGAACGCGCGTTTGGGACGCAATATGACCAAATAGACTCGAGAATGAGTTGGAGAGCTCCAGGAGCTACTAGGAGACTAGGAAGCCACGAGTAAGATGGGCTCGCTCACCCCAGATAGTCTAAGCCTGGACCCAAGTACCAGTCACTGAGCCAACACGTCTGAAGCTAGATGGCCTCGACACCAGTCCATGCAAGAGGCGTTGTCTGCCGGTTGGTGACAAACTGCTCCACTGATAGCCGGGAGCTGAATGGGCTTGGTCATTCAACGCCATCACCCGGCAGGCCATACTCAAAATAGAAGGACAAAAAAAAGGTCACTGCATTAGGCTGCCAAGACGAACTTGGTCAAATCCCGCCTCGCCTGGCGACATCGCCGCAGCTTGGCGCCGCCTTCCGGACGTCCTTGAAGAAGCGCGGAGGCGACAAAGTCCGACAAACCTTGCACTGGCAGGATTGGTCTGACCGGAGTTTCCCAGGTAAGCAGCTCGTCTTTTTGATGCATCCGGGTTGCATGGCCCCTTGTTTTTTTTTTTGTCGTGCGGCCGACCGGTTCCACGCTTTGCTAGCATTCCCCGCGGCTCTGGGCCCATGTCTAGGTATTTCCCATTGGTGTNGGCTCTGGGCCCATGTCTAGGTATTTCCCATTGGTGTTCCGCTTTGGCTTCTCCCACCTGCTCCGGTTTTATTTTCTCTCCCTCTTTCTCTCCCTCTTTCTCTCCCTCTTTCTCTCCCTCTTTCTCTCCCTCTTTCTCTCCCTCTTTCTCTCCCTCTTTCTCTCCCTCTTCACGCAGCAGGCTCCATGGCATGACAAGGACCGTGGGGCTGAGACAAGGGTCTGTGGCGATCGGGGGATTTGAGAGGTGGCGCCTAGAGGCCCTTGTCAAAGCCAATCGTTAGAAAGCTGGGGTTTCGGCCGACTTGGAGGCTGGCCAAGCGACGCAGCATGCCAAATGCAGTTGGGCCAGTCAGTGCAGCTACAGTAGCGTTGGTCTATACCTAGACCGACGGATGCTGGGATTCCAGCTCTCTCGTCAGCCGTGGTAGTGCAGAGGAGTCTACTTCGGTGGGTTTCATCTTGTTTCTTTGCTGCGCTGGTGCGCCGCTGCATCGTTTCCAAACCCAGCCAGATGCCACGGGGCGCCACAGCCCGTTCGCTGGCTGCTCGCCCTCCCACGGCCTGTGCTGCGAGGCCATGCTGGAAGACGAAGCCAGAGCGACTCGCTGACCCGGCCTCAGTCGGAACTGCTGGCTGAGCTGGTCAGGGCCTGATCTTGGTGGGCGAGCCCACAATTTCCCCTCCTTCTAAGATTAGGGGGCTTCGCGGCTTGCAGTCGGCATTGGCCGCCAGCTCCCTGCGATGATCGGTCTCGTCTCGCAGCCAGCGTGGAGACGGTGCCTGTGGGCAGCCGAGCCGGCCAACCAGAGCGCTGCCCTGGACGCGGCACTGCGTCACTGGCTCCTCCCCAAGGCTCCTTTCCAGGGCTCCTCCTCAGGGGAGGGGAGCCACGCAGCAGCTGGGCGAGCCTGCGCGATTCTGCATGCACGGCTGGCGCACATTGCAGCAGCGACACTCAGGGCGCTCGGCAAACTAGCACACAATGGGACCGCTAGCGTTTTGGCTGATGGGCTGCTGCCAGCTTGTGCGCCACCCTGACGTGGACGCCGCCAAATGCCGCACGCCGGCCATTGATGATCTGACAGGCGCGACTTCAGGAGCGGGCGGGCAGGGTTCCAAAGCGCGCCTCGGCTGCACGAACAGGGGACGGCGCCGGCGACAGGACATGGCAAAAATTATACTTATGCAGCTGGCAGGCCCCCAAATAGGCGGCCGTTTCGAGCTGCATGGGACGGCCGGTGCTGCGATGCCTCCTGGTTTCAGCATCTCCAATTCATATAGCCGTTTTCCGCCCACCTACCCTCGCCTCGTGCATCGGTGCGTGCTGGACACTCGGCCAACCAGCCCCCCGACGGCGGCCCATTTGACCACCACCCACATTCGGCCAACCAGCGCAACCTGACCCCCAACGACGGCCCCCCAATACGAAGACGCAGGCCAACCTGCGACCTGCCAGCGTGGGCCACCCCAAAACGGCACTGGCCTTGCAAATCAAACCGTTGGAGAGACAGCAGGCAGCCACACACCACACTCGCCGCAGACCCGACCGGTCTCTAAGCGCTGGACCCCTTGTCCCTGGCTGCGCCCCCATTCCACGTTGCGCCTGCCACCGCCCGCGCTGGCACCCTGCCATTGGCCAATTGCAACTGCAACCTCAAGCAAATTTGCACCAGACAGCGCCGGCGCTGGTTGCCAAGGGAGACATTTTCGACGCGGCAGCCGTCCTCGTCGGCCGCGCGCGCTTATTCGAAACAGCCGGCTGCCGTCGCCGCCGCACGTCGCTGCCGAGTGCAGCGCAGCGCGCCTGGCCGGGACGGTCGACGGCGGAATTCGTTCGTCTGGTATAAAAGCCGTTGCACCCTGCCATCGCTCAGGATCCGTGCTGCCACTGCCTGACAGGTGGTGCAGCAGTCAAAGCGCAGGCCCGCCATGCAATCCTCGACTCTGGTTACCTTTTTCCTGTAAGCGTCTTTTTGAATTTTTTTGTTGGCATCAAGCCCACCATCATTTCACGTGCCAAGCCCAAGGCCAGACACCTATCGAACCAAGCACAGCCCTGCCTGCCTGCTGCTGCAGCCTCGTCGGAATCGCCGCTTGGGGTTTGCCTGTCTGCTTGCTTGCTTACTGGCTTTTTTCTTCTTTCTGCCCTCATCCTTGGCTGCTCGCTTCCAATACACTTTCCATTTTTCCAGCCCAACATCAATATTGTCTCACTATTTGATCGGCCCAATAGGTATGTTGCATTCACACCTGAGCTGCACGGGGGACTTGCCTAGTTCATTGTGCCTTTTTTTCCTTCTTTTTTTTTTTTTTTTGTTCCGATGCTTTACTTCTTGTTTTTGCTTCGTCTCAGCCCTCTTACTCGTCCCTGCCCCTGCCGCTTACTACAAACGACCATTCCCCACCCTTTTTTCGTACCACAAACCACAAAGACCCCTGGCTCGGCAAATGGCGGTGCTGGGATTTGGTGGCCCTCGACCCAGACTTCGGCCAGCGCAGTGACGTTCATTTCCACGAACCCCTGGGTGGGCCTGCCCGTCTGCAAGGGGCATGCCTTCTGTTGGCCTTCCAGAAGCCTCCGCCTGGCATGCTGCGCATGGGCTCCAGGTTGCGTTGCGCCGTCAGCGCTGTCCGAGTCGCCGGGCCAGTACACATTGGGCGCGCTGGCGGTGGTCCCTTCCTACCCAGAGTCCGAGCCTGCCTCTCCACGTCGTACCAGGGACGGGGATCCGCTCTTCTGGTCAGACTTGGGGCTCTTCTCTGCCAGCGCAGAGAGGCATCCCTGGCCATGCCTCGCCGCGAGCTACATGTCCGTAATGTCCGCGCCCGTACACTGACCCCATCCAATGTGAACAAGTGAAACTAGCCCGTCCACGCGCACCGTCCACCTACTCGGGTCCTGGGACAACTTTACCAACCCATACACCATGGAGCGTGACGTCCGGCGAGACCGGGGCCAGTGGAAGGGATGCCACTCTTTTAAGAACGGGGGTCTCAAGATGGGTGAGACTTACTATTACTATGTAAGCCACCCTCCGCCCTTCCTGGCCCATCTTTCCTGTCGCTTTTAGCACATGTATTTCTGACCCCGATCCGTTCCTTTATAATAATAGTACGAGCTCGACAGCTCAACTGAGGTTCACGACCCGTCCTTACCCTCAACCACCGCCTGCCCGTCGCTACCCGGCCAGCCGGTCAACACCATCTACGTCCCCTTCGAAATGTCCACCCGCAAACGAAGCGCCTCACTCAGCTCGGTTCGTGACTGCGACTTTATGACTGTCAAGCCCGAGCAAAAGTTCATCGCCCCTCGCGCCACGCCCCCAGTCCCAGAGCCGCCTCTCTGCCGCCAGGCCACTTCCCACGTAGGGAGACTGGTCCACAAACGATCGACTCGGTCACTCTCCCCGAACCCCTCGTGGTCATGGTCCCCGCGACGTCTGTTCAGCCGCAGCAAGTCGAGCCACAACCAGAAGGGGGCCGCCAGGAGGCATGCCGATTCCGAATGCACGCCCGACGAAGTCGTGAGGGAGGAGGAGCTGGACGAGAGGACGACGTTCCGGTCACCGTCGGCCCAGAGCTCTCGCTCGAGGGACATATCCCCCGACTCTCTGCTCAGGTTCCTCTCGGACGACGCCCCTCTGTCCATTGCAGAGGTTGCGGTCGATGACGAGGAGGATCTCGACTTTTCCGATGTTGAAATGCCCGAAGAAGTTGCCGAGGAGAACGACGACGACGACAACTTTGCCACTTCGGCCCAGTCTGAGGGCGCTCCTGTCACTGTCTTGTCGCCCCCGCCATCGCAACGCTCATTTTCGTCCTCTTCCAGTCTCGCCCGGCTCGGAAAGGTTTCCAGACCCCAGACACCGGCGCCTCCGACCAGGTGCGCCCCGACAGTGCCGAGGCTGGATGCCAGTCGCCCACAGTCTCGCCTGTCTATCAATTCTCTCGCCGCTCCCCACTCTCCGGAGTCAACACTCTCCCAGGCGCCTTCCTTCTACTTCTCCGACGATGAAGACGAGGACGATGAGGAAGCAGAGGATGATGGGTTCAGCTTGAGGCCCCTTCAAAGGATCGACACCAGCTTCAACGCGTCCTTCGGCAGCCTGCTGGCTAGCTTTTCTGGCTACACACTGCCCGAGGCCTCCACTGGCGAGAACAAGCGGGCGCAGGCCCCGGCAACCGCCGATGAAGCCGCCCGCCGAGGGACGGGCGCGCCTACGATCTCGGTTGCCAGCATCGAAGACACCAGCGACCTTACCGAGGAGCTTCGCTGGATGGCACCGGCTGTCACGAAGGCTTGATCTAATATTAGAAAATTGGCCGCAGCCTGGAAACCCTAACTCCTTCACCTTTGCTTTCTTATCGCTCTTTTTGCGGCGGCGAAGGGCCACCGCTTTTACTTGCAGACTGGGGTTCTGTTTACCACCAAAGCGATGTAATGAGCTATTTTCTCGATTTTGTATTCTTCATGGTTACCGGAACCCGGGGTTCCTGCATAGCATATCAACGGACATTGGAAATGGCTTTTTGTTATAGACTTTATTCATAGACCCGCATGTCGTCGCGAGTTCCCTCGGCTCGGCCTCAAACAAGGCGCTACAAGGATGGCTTTTTTATAACTATTTATTTACTTATTCATCGCACAATATCGGGAACTGCCTCTTGATGATCAAAAAAATTTGCACGTGAGACCATAAGAAAAGCATACCACTGGGAGCAAAGCAGTTAGGGACCGGGACACGTTTGTGTGTGAGCAGAGTGAAGGCTACATGGTCGCATAACGGGCAAAAAAAATCAAAAAAATCCAAGAAATTTCAAGCAAAGAGAGAGAGAAAAAAAGGATTCGTGTGGCGGGCTACAAAGCAACCCCGACGCAACGCTACAATGTCCGTATTCGGTGCGGCGCAATTCCAAGAGGGGACGTCGACAAGATGATGCAGGACAAAAGGAGATGGCTGTTCATGGAAGATGCCAGCAGCGATTGCATGGCCGCATGCAGGCAGATCGCGGTTCCCAACGCAAGACCGGCAAGAGACGAGAAGGAAAACAAACAAACAAAGGAGGTCGGTCGCATTAATCTCAGGCTAGCGTCGCATTCACAGGCTCCCAGGGTGCACCATCCAAAATATCTAGGTAGGTAACGTCATCCTCATGACGGAGCTGCTGGGCCTAGTAGTGCATCCATCCTGCCGTCGTCCATGGTTCATGTGCTATCGGCGACCCCGGTCTTCGATGGGGCTTGGCAAAACTAGTGACTTGGCTCCCTTCTGATGTGGTGGCCGGGGGGCATCGGACAAGGGAATGACCGCACGGACGATGGATATGCAAGGAGAATATTTGTGCGATATCCCGAGATCGATGTTTATGCAACACATGCCCCAGATCGACGGTGGCTTGGACAAACAGGAAGAAAACAATCCCAAAGAAAAGCGAAGGGGGATATGCCACATTGCTTGTGTGCGTAACTGACCTTTTTTCTTTTTTTTTTTCTTTTTCTCTTTCTCTTTCTCTTGGGGTGTCCATGTCTTTTCTAGGAGTATAATCCGCTTTGTTTGATTGCTATCATGCAGCGTGCGCATAGTAGTGCGATTTGGTTTCACTAGTGTTATGCTTGCTATGTACATATAAAAGAAAAAAAGACCCAAGCAGTGTTTTAAGCCTCCCTTATGGCGGCGTTGGCTGGCCTCCCTGGACGTCCTGGTCAGGCCCCGCCCCAGGAGCCAGAGCCACGGAAGCCGCAGCAGTGGGAACAGGCGGAGCCGCCGGGACCGGGGTGGCAGCGAGGAGGACTTTGGCTAGTGGGCCTGGGGTGGGTATCGACGGCGGCGGACCAGGGTTCGTGTGGGCGTCATGGGACGCCGGAGTTTTTAAAGGAGGTGGACCTCTACCCACAGCTGGTGGAACCGATGCAGGGGTTGGCGTGACCGACAACGGCGCGGCTGCAGGAACGAGAGCGAGTGGAGGCGCAAAAACGCTGTTGGTTGATGCCTGAACGTTCGTCGAGTCCCTCACGCCAGGAGTTGCGACAGGGGCGAGAGACGGGGGTCGAGGGCGAGGTGGCGGAGGGGGCGGAGGCGGGTGAGACGCGGGACTGCCGCCTAGGGGAATCACTGATGGGCCTGGCCGTGTCGCCGCCGGGATGCTGGTTGCAGGTGCCGCAAGAGCAGAGCTCGTAAACGGGCGGTGGGTAGCAACAGGAGGCGGAACTGCACATGCGACTGGCCTGGCCACAGCTGGGGCTGGCGTGGGTGTTGTTGCTGGAGCTTGCGACGATGTTTTCCGCGGTGTAGCCCCAGTGCCGGTGGCCACATTCGGAAGATTCGCAGGAGCCTGGGGGGTCAAGGGCACGGCAGGAGCAGCAGAAGCAGCGGCGGCAGGAACCGGAAGAGCAGCAGCAGCCGGCGTTGGTTCCGGCGGCGGACTTTCTTCCTTGGGACCGTCCTTGAGGAACCGGTTCGGCACACCCTTGGCGGCAACGTCTCCAGTGCCAACCCAGAGGCCAAGGAGACTGCTCCATTTGTAGTCACCTTGTGTCAGGCGCCTTATCTGCTTGTAGGCGTTCATGTTGGCAAACGGCAGGCCTGTCTTGGGGTCCTTGTACCGCGCAACATGCCCTGTGATGACGCAATGAGGAGTGTGACCAGGCTCTGTGCCAAGTCAGATCATGTTAGTATGTGTCCACGTTACGTGTCGAGGGCGGCGGCGGCAGGCCAAAGCGACCGCCGCGAGCGCGGAGAAAACTCACTTGCGAGCTTGGTCATCTTCCGACCGAACAATATCTGGGTCTGGACAGTCTTGTCCTTGATCGCCTCCTGGTCGAAGTTTTGGAGTATGATACAGCTGCGCGTGACCTTGCCGTCCAGCGGTGGCTCTGGCTCCGGATCCCGCACCGGCTGCTCCGAGCCCGAGGCCTTTGGTGCCGATGCTTGTTTAGAGCGCTTGGACGCTGTTGCGACCTTTGGTGGCTGAGGGGCCGGTGGAGATGGGGCTTTCTCTGCCGTGATGGGGACAGGTGTGGGCGCAGTCTCTGGTGGCGGCACGGATAGAATGCTCGGGGATGGCGCGTCGACCAAAGGCACGGAAGCAAGCGGAGGCCCGTGAGATGTGTTGGGAAGTGCGAGCACGGTGGACGTCCCCATTGGCGATGGGGCCGTGTTGAATCCCGGCATTTGCATTGGTCCCGGGGAAGTCCCGAGCGGCGGAGCGAGGACACTAAGCGGAGGCGCCAGCACGCTCGATGACACGGGCTTTGGCTCGGCCGTAGGAGGAGCTTCAGAGGTCGGAGTTTCGGTGAGGCCAATGGGTCGGAACACGGCCTCGTGGAAAGCTGGCGCGGCCAGGCCGGGCTCCGGAGCCGCCTCGTCGCCAGCTGGTGGCGAGATTTGCTGTGCAGAAATACGGGGCTGGGGTGCCGGGGGGCTTCCGGTTGTTGTTGGTGCCTGGCTTGGATTTTCGTCCGCTGAGGACTGGCCAGGCTTATCGCCGCTCTTCTCGGTGCCAGAAGGCTCCACCGATGCGCCCGGGGCCGGCGCATCAGCCGTGGCTGGGGCGGCCACAGCAGCACCGGCAGCCGCCGACTGTCTCTTCTTTCGAGGTGCCTTCTCCTCCATGGCGACCATGCGCCCGACGTGCTTCATCTGTCCCTCACTGAGCTCCATGATGCCGCTCCAAAAGGTGAAAACGGGGCCCTCGAGGGTTCGGCTGTAGAGGGCGGCCAGCTTCCGCTCGCGCTCCTCCTCGCGCTGCTTCTCGGCCTCTTCCCAGCGGTTCAGGCTCTTCGAGTTGCGCTTCTCCACCAGCGCGGCCTCTCGTAGCCGGTCCGCCTGCGTCATGGGCGGCTTCTTGAGTGCCTCGAGCCGCTTGGCCTTCTTCTCCTGCATTTCCAGCTGCTTTTTGCGCCGCACCTCGCGCTCCACCATTTGCTGGTGGAGCTGCTCCTTGCTCATCCGGGTCGTCGACCGCTCCGACGCCCGCGTCGGCATGTCCGCCGCCGTAGGCAGCCAGCTCGTGCGCTCGCTCTTCTTCTTGGGCCGTGGCTGGTGCTCCTGCCGCTGCCGCTGCGGCAGCCGTCCCGTCGGTGTTTCGGACCCTCGTGCGGGCGTCGTCGAGGGCGTGCTGTCGATGCGGACTCGTTTGCGGAACTTGGCCGGGATGGCCTCTTGCGCCTTTCGCTTGCGCGCCACCGCCCGCTTCTCGCGTGCCACTCGCTCCAGCTCCTTCTCGCCCTCGAGCTCGTTGTCGGCCCCGCCCGGGGCGTCGTCCTCGTCGTCGGAGCTCGAGTCCATGTGGGCGTCGGACGCGTCGGCACGCTCCCCGTCGTCGGTGAACCCCTCGTCGTCGTCGGCCTCGGCAAACAGCAGCTCCAGGTCTGAATCCGAGTCGGCACCACGGCCCAGGCCCGCGGCGGCGACCTCCTGGGCGATCATGGACTTCATGCGGTTGCCAGCAGTGGCGCGCCTCGCGCGTCCCGTAGCCAGCCATTCCACCTGCGAGTTGCTTCCCGAGGCCGGTGAGCCGCCCTCGCCGTCGCTGTTGTCGCCATCCGACGACAACGCAGCGGCCCCCGGAGGCCGGCCGCGCACATCACCGTCGATCGCCATGGTCGGCGCGCTGGAGACGCCGTGGTGCGGAGGCACCTCGCTTGTTGTATGTTGCGCAATGCCGGCGTTGGATGGTCTTCGGTGACTTTGGGAGGCGGGTGTGGCAGACGGTGGGGTGACGCGTTGGAGGCGCCCGCGTTACGCATTCCCAATTTTTTTTCTTAGCAGCCAAACCGCCCGGTGCCTGAAGTTGCGTCGAGCGTTGACATCACCGAAAAGCAGCCCCAGACCCACAAATCCACAGTGTACCGACCCCAAGATTGATCAAGCGCTTGGAGAATGTGCAAGCCGCGACTGAGAAATGTCCAGGCTAGCCTAGATATTCAAGGCAAAACCGCAAACAAAAAGAAACCGTCACTTGCACATTTGATGGACATTGGCTGAATCGCCATCAAGTTGTCCTTCTGTGTTTTGTATTCCTTCATCTAATCCCGGCATTTACTGGAATTTCGCGACCTTGACATTCCCTCACCGCGGGTGCCTGCCGCGTCTTCCCAGTATCGTCTCGTCACATTACGCAATCGCGAGTCCATGTCTCTCTTCAGCACAGCACGCGCATGTTACGATATAAAAATAAAAAAAAATAAAAAACCAGTTTGATGTGATGCCGTTTGTTTCTATCCAAAACACCAAATAGACCATGAAATTTGTAGGAAAATCTGCGCCCACTCTTGCGTTGTGATTCATTCTATTCTGCGACCTCAAGGGCGAAAAAACCTACAATCTACATGATTCCTTATTACTCCATGAACCGTCGCCCAAGCCATGCCAAAGGGAAAGAAGGAAGGTCCGCCAACCAGTAATACAGCAAAAGAACAGGAATAAAAGAAATACTAGATGCAGAACCGACAGTTTGATATGGATGCCGGCCTCTACAGCTCGCCTGCATCTGCGTCGTCTTCACAACCCCATTCTTTACACACACCAAGCCAGTTGCGACTCACACACTTGCCCTTCTTCTTGGGCGGCCGAGGCTCGGGGAGGCGTGGCGCCTCAGTCGGCGTGAAAGCGGGCGGCGCAGTGATGGTGTGAGAAGTGGTCGATGCCACGGCGCTGCCATGAGACGTCTTGTCGTTGCATCCGAACCACCCAGGAGTCAGGCATGTGGTTGTGGGTGTGATGGTTGGGGTTGTCGTGGTCGCGCTCGTGGTTGTCGTCTTGTCTTTGCAGCCAAACCATCCAGGAGTCTTGCACGTAGATGTAGTGGTCGTGGTGCTGCTGGAAGTCGTTGTTCCTGTCGTGGTTGTGGTCTCGTCCAAACAGCCCCACCAACCTTAGTGTATGACATATTGAGTCAGCATCAAACTTTTCGGGCGGGGTTTCTTCTTCGCCCAGAAGCAAGATATTATACTTTTCTAGGCTCCTTGGTTGACAGCAGGGTATACTCTGGCTTGGGAAACACTTACCGGGCGTTTTGCAAGTCTCGGTGCGAGTCACAGGCTTGGATGTGGTCGATGAGCTCGATGTGGTCGTGCTCTCGGTCCCGTTGCTCTCGTACATCTTCCAGAGTAGACAGTCACGACACTCGGGCGTCGCTTTACATTGCGGGACGGTGTCGTATTTGAGGAGCACGTCGTGGATCACGGTCCGAATCTTGTGCGTGCCGACGCCGACACGCCAACCCTTATCGGCCACAACGTCGTAGACGCACTCTTGGCCGGCGTGGCAGGCCGTCTCAAGCGCATAGCCGGCATATGAGCATGACGCGGTGGCCCCGTTACAAGTTCCCATGTAGATGGGGTCGGCGGTATGGCCAAAGTGGTATGCGCCCGTGTACTCTCTGGTCTGCGGAAAGTCGGGGTCCGAGGCCGGAGGGACAGGAAGCCCCAGCCTACCGGCGGCCAGGGCCTCGGGAACGGCCTGGAAGGTGACCACGGGCAAGCCGTAGGTCAGGCCGAGAAAAGAGCTGACGGCGCCACCCAGGGAGTGGCCTGTCAGCCACACATTGGAGTCTGGATACAGCTCCGTGACGTTGGAGTAAAGCTCGCGGGCGGCCATGTAGTAGCGGTTCTCCTCACGCAGGGCCTGAGAGACGCAGGTGACATTGCACGAGTAGGTCGACGTGGCACAACTGCAGACCTGGCGCCAGGTCCACTGGCCCTGCTGGGCGCAGCAGCAGCTGAAAAAGAGGTTGTCATTCTCCTTGTCGTTGGTCGTGGTGCCCTCCCCGTCAAAGACGGCGAGCGAAGTGCCCTTGAGCCCGATGACAATGGTGGAATTGGTCTCGTCGGCAAACACATGGCCGCGCAGCCCGTCCGTCTCCCAGCCAAAGTCAGCGCTCCGGTTGAAGCGGTCACCAACGTCGTCCCAGTCGGGCATGTTGGGCTTCTCGACGTAGGCGTCGGCCGCCATGTAGGCGAGGTTGACGATGGTCTGCTTGTCGGAAATGTTGGGGGTGGGCACGTCATCGAAAGTCCACGCGTCGGCCGAGAGAACCGACACGGATCCTCGCTGGCGCGCCTCGGCCACCATGGGCTCTACCACGCTCGGCCGCCGATCCACCAGTCGTTGGATCTTGCCCGGGCGGCTCTTGGCGGTCAGGGAGGGAAGGCGATGCGGCCCATAGCCATCCTCGGCGGCTAGCCACACGCTGTCGGCGTCGCTCTTGTGGACGTCTTGCCGCCGGTGCAGCCTGGGATGGCGATGGGTCCCGTGGTGGAAGACATGGCGGAGGGTAAACGTGTGGTCGGCCGGGGCGGCGGGCTCGGGGGACAGGCGCGGGACCGGTGTCTGCGGCAACGGCAAGACAAACTGGTTGTGCGCGTTGTGGTCGGGGGCGGCGGTGGACGGGCCGACGGAGAAGGCGAGAAAGGAGAGGAGGAGCTGGGCGGTCACTCTGCCGGCAGAAGCGCACCTGCTGGGGGAGCCCTTGTGGCTGGCAGCCATGTTTGCTGTTGGCGTTGTGGCAGCCAAGCACGCCTGGACAAGTCGATGGACGGGACGGACGGAGGCGGACGGGTGCATGCGTGCGGTGGCGTCGCGAGCAAGAAGCGAACGGAGGCTTGTATTAAACGGATTTGGGGGGAGGAAGAAGAAAGGGCGGACGGGCGGGCTGCAGCTTAGGCCCAGGTTGTCGAGGCTGACCGGGGATGGACGGAGAGTGGCCACCCCGCGTACATACCTCCCGAGGTGTGGTCGGCTGGGGCGTTGTACGTACGACGGCGATAAGTCATAGACCACCTCTCGTTGGGATGGTCCTTGGCTGGCCGGGGGCCACGCGCCGCCTGCGGAGGCGCACTATAGCGGCTAGACTGCGTGCCGATGCACTGTGCGGTATCGCTGCACCGCTCCAGCGGCATCCACTCTACCGCCCCAAGCCCCCACACAGCCTCGGCTGGGGGGCAGCGACCTCTGTGACGTGCAAGTGGGTCCCCCGCCCAAATGCACTGGCAACACGTGCCCTGGATGGGCGGTGGACGGCGGCGAGCGGTGGATGCTGTGCGGCCGGGAACCCCAACCAAGCTCAGACAGCGAGCGGTACAGCACCCGTCGAAGTCGCCGTTAGAGTCAAATGACAGCTTGCCCGCGACCCGGCAGCATGGTCTGGCGCCAGCGAGGCATGCGGCCGGGTGGCCTGGACAGGGCACGCGGAGCCCGCTGTGGTGCCGCTGTTGGACAGTGTGCCCCTGGACGTAGCGGCATCCGGCACCGAAAACCAGCAGGTCTATGGAGGTCGATGTATGCATGTGTACACGGGCCAGGCACTTTAATCATGTGCAAGAGACATGGAACACCAGTGTCCAGACGGGCGTTACAGAAGGCGCTGGGAAGACCTGTGTTTGGTTGCCGCACCGAAAACAGACGCAGCACTCATCCTGCATAGACTCTACTCGGGCCGTACCTGCCTGCACGTGAAGAGAGTTGGAGAACTCGAGAGTCTGGCGTTGAGTTTGTTTGAGTGGGCGAATGGTGGCGCTGTGTTTCGAGGGGCCTGGCCGCAGCCCGCAGTGGAGTCAAGGTAACACCATGGCGTCGCTGAATCTGGCACGGCTTACTACTAACTGCGATCGCACCGCCGCCCGTCACTGCCGCCACTACATTGAGTGCTATCTGATAGCTGACAGTGCAAGCCCCAAAGCTACCAGCCAACACCACTGTAAGCTGCACGGCTTCAGGCAGCTTCACCCGGCCCAGACCAAGCCCGCCATCGTCATCAATCACCTCGTTGCATCTCGTCTTCTCCTTGAGGCCACCCCCTTGCCTCGTGGACGGTGCTCCAAGCCGACGCCTCGCTGTCTCGGCGCCCGCCTGGCCAGTCCGACCCGAACCGTTATTATTAGGACTTATGCGCCAGCGCCCCCAGCGCCCTGTGACGATTGTAGGGACACCTATGGTACATGCCATTACTAGCCTGCCCTACCCCCTATCCAGGAGAGACACACACCACTCCATCACCAGACCTCGTCCTTGACACCTTGTCGCCATACCCTGCCTCCCGTTGCCTACACATCTGCCTGCATACCTAGCTGGGTGTCTGTCTGATACCCGGTATACAAGGCATCGACGCCTCCATCTGTGCCTCTCTCTACCGCCGCCGCCGCCACTATCGTCGCGAACTCGAGCATGCCTTATCTTCCTGGCGTTGCGGCCCAGAACTAAAAAAATCATGTTCTCCAGCCTGACAGAAACCATAACCGAGACCCTGATGGCGTCCGCTGGCCCCAAGGACAAGGATGCTCCAGCACGCCCCAATCCTCTGCGGTCCGTCCGCTCCTTTCCCCGAAACGATGTTGCAGACGATTCCGGACCAGCCGTGACGCGTCCGCAGCGAGCCAGCAAATTCCAGGACGGCGTGCCGCCCGCGAGTTCCCGAACACAAACCCCAACGCCTCAGAAGCATGAAGCTCTCGAGGTCGATGCCTTCGAAAGCAGTCATGCAGGAGACGACCAGGCCGATGCCCCTCGGGCCTCGGTCGACATGGACGATCTCCCCATTGAGCTGATCAGCTTGACCGACAGGTATGTGCCTTTTGAACCCTAAAATCCGTCGCCTCCTTGGCCAGCGTGCTTGAGGGGCTCACGTGTGTGTTTGCGGCCGCCTGCCCACTCAGCTTCATCGAGTCGCTTTCGCTCAAGGTGCACCCAACGCCCCCAAATATCGAAAACCTTTCCCGCCTCTTCCAAGAGTTCTACCACACGGCCTCCTCGCACATCAATACCCACGTCGCGAGCCTTCTCACCCGCCACAGCCGCGAGCAATCCCCTTCGGCACGCCCCTCGCCAGCCAGCCTGCTGAGAGCGAAGGCGGCTTCGATAGGTGGCAAGGACAGGGCCAAGACACTGGCCAAACCCGAAGGCGAACAGCAGATGATAACAGCCGAAGAGCTGGCTGACAGGAAGCGCACGAGGAAAGCGTTGGAACAAAAGCAGTCGCTGCTGGAGGAGGCCGTCGAGAGGCGGCTGTGCGAGGGTATATACCCCAGGATATACCGACATCGCTCGACCCAGGACGAGGCACAGGACGATAAGCTGAGGTCCAAGACGGCCGCCCTCGCAGTGGTTGGAATAGGCCCTGCGGACCTGGGCGTGGAGCTTGGCGACGGGTCGCAGTCTCCTGAGGAGATGGAGGCGAGACAAGAGGAGGTGCGCAGGTGGCTGGACCAGGCAAGGCGTGACATCGAGCTGATGAACGAGTCGCGGTATCCCCTCGGCAAGCTCACGCGGCTCAAGGCAGCCCACAAGAGCATAGTCGAGACACTGGCGCACTTCCACCCGTCCTCTTCGGCCGACGAGATCATGCCGATGCTCATCTACACGCTCATAACCCTCTCGCCTGAGAAGCTGAACGTGATCAGTGATCTCAACTTCATTCACCGCTTCCGCTGGGAGCCAAAGCTCGTGGGTGAGGCCGCCTACTGCCTGACAAATCTAGAGGCTGCTATCAGCTTCCTGGAGACGGTCGACCTTGCTACACTGCGGCCTGATGAGGCCCCATCGGGTCCTGCAAAGAGCCCTAGCGGTTCCAGTTCGCCCAAGGCGGAAACATTTCCACCTGCGTACACATCCGGGTCATCAACAGCGACCCAGGGGCCAGTGGACACGACTACCGCCACGGCAGAGACGCCCAAGACGACAGCGCCGTCAACCGACGCCACTGTCACGACCGGGCTCCGTGCAGCTGTGCAGCTGAGGAATCGAAGACTCAGCGACTTGGTCAACACCCCTGCACAGGCTTTGGGGGCGGCCAGCGACGCCGTGTTCAACACGGCCGACCAAGGCCTGAAGAACATCACCAACAGCCTCGGGGACAGCTACAAATTCTTCATCGGCAAGCTGCGTGAACCATTAGGCTCGGGCGGGGAGACGCTGGTGGTGCCCAAAACGCTGGACGATGCCCGAAAGCTCATCGGGACTCCACCGCTCGATGACGACGCATCTGTTAGCGGGGCGAGCTCGGTGCACGGCCCGGAAGAGCCTGAGCGGGTCGGCTCGCGGGTGGTGAGCCGGGAGGAGAAGATGCTGAGCCTCATTGGCGGGCGCAAGCCCCCGCGAGATCACAGCGCCGACAGCGTGAGGAGCGCGGGTAGCAGCTCAAAGAAGGTTCTGTTTGCGAGTGAGGATGCCAAAGCGGCGGCGGGCAGCTCGACGCCCACCCTAACCTCGAACCCGGCCCTTATCGACTCGGTGAGGAGCTTTGGCAACTCGCTGAACCCCATGTCGAGACTGTCTGGGATTGGCATGATGCGGGGATTCGGTAGAACCTCATCCACACCAGTCGTTCCCGTCAAACAAGCCGACGGGGGCGATCTTGCATCTGTGAGTACCATGCATCTCGTGGTAAATCGCGTGCCCTGTTTCATTGGGGTGCCTTTGGCTCCGTACGTTTGCTGACATGCTTTCCTTTACCCAGGCCTTCCCGGACATTGCCACTGCCTTGCCGCCGAAGCAGCAGCCCCCACCCATCGCCCCGCCGATCAAGAAGTTTATGGAGGCGCAGACGGCAGCCGAGCTCCGACTGGGCGATATCGGGGACCTGCTCCGCGACTACCGCCGCCTAGCGGCTGCCCTGAAGGACCGAGAGGCCTTCAAGGACGCCTGATGCGCGGCTGACCAACCGACGCAGGCGCTTGCTGTCAAGTTTCTCGTGGTAGGCAGGCGCTCCCGTGAGGCAACAGCAGCAGTAATCAACGTCTCTTTTTTAGATATGTGCCATGGAAACCTGGCACCTATTAGTTTGCTGGAAGCTTCTGTTTCTGAGTTAGTTCGGCGTTATTGTCCCCGGGATCTTCTTACACTATCGGTGAACAAAAATGGATTTAGAATGGCTGGTGTATCTGGCGTTGGCGGCGTGTTAAAGGGTGCGCTAAATAGCTATGGGATTTCATCAAGATTTTTCCAAACGCAGACTATGCCGAATATGCAAAGTAGAGCGCTAGGTATGATCAACTCCTCAAGAGAACCATATATCGCCATCTAGGCCCGAGATGGAAGCTGTCACTGCGAGACGAAGCCCGGGACAGCGCTTTTGATTATTCTGAAAGCACAGACTACCTGCACTCAGAATCAATCCAGTCATCTGATGGACTCCCCATCAATGAACCCCTTTTTATCGTTCCAACATATAAAAAACCACATGAAGGGATTAGCTCTTAGATATGAACATATTATTTGGAGGCGACGTATCATGATAATGTCGCAAGTGATCGCTGTTCCGGGCAGATTTCTTGCAGAACAATTCAAACGCTAAATCAAATTCCTTTGCCTTTAGAAATATGTTTAGCAGATAACCCTTTCTGCAACGTTCGAATAGCTTCTTTTTTCATTTTTTTTATCTCTTGCAAAACACGAGAGCTAAATACAAACATGGCGAGCAAAGGCTTCCGTTCGGCCCTCACAACGCCAAGGTAAAACTCCCTAGTAAAAAGTAAGAAAAAGAAGAAAAAAAACAAAGCCTCCCCCGAGGGCTCAGCTGAGGAATCGTCCGCTGATAGCGAGAAGAAAAGAATCTGCACCCTCATCGCTGGACACTAGGTTTCTAAAGAAAACCGTTATAAAAATGGGGGGTAAAAAAGGCTTGGAAGTGAAAGAGACACGAACATCCAAAAGAGATAAGAAAGAACACAAAGTAGAGAAGGAAGAATCCGTTGGCAGGCTACCGGAACACCAAGTTGTGGAGAAAAAAGTTACATCAAAATCCGATGGGGCCCTTTCTCCTTCTTTCTGATGTCTAAAAGCAGGGTTGGTACCCGGGTGCTTGACCCAGGTCGATGGACTTGCGACGAAGAAAGCGTGTCGAGATATTTGTGTGCTTTCGTCCTGCGTGTTTTGGGGTCTGTGGCGTCTGTATAGTCTAACACTCTTGCTCTTCCCAGCAGCCAATATAGTACGCAAGAGTCTTTTTTGGTATATGTATATATATATACCCACGGGCGCGACCAGCAGAGAGGCGCGCCAGTGGGGAGAAGGAATTTAGAAGCAGAATCGGTGCGAGAAATGAAGAAGACAATGTGAGTAATAAAGTGGTATCATCAATGCATGCTAGATTTGGTAACAGATAGGACCAGGAAGATAAAGTCGACGAAGAAGAGAGTAGAGGGGGGTGGGAAAAGGGGAGGGAAGAAAGGATCTTGCAATTTATGCGCATGTGTTTCTTTTCTTGTTTTTCTTTTTGTTTTAATGTGCGCCATTCGCAGCACCGCTGCCGCCGTTCTCCGCATTCGCTGAGCCGAAGTCATCATCGGCACTGCCGCCGATGAACTTGTCCATAAAGGAAATGTAGTCGTACTGCGGAACGCCCCGGTCCTGGGCCATATCGGGTCCTGTGTGCAGGGGGATGATCTCGACGAGCTTGTCGATGACCTCGTCGGGAACCAGACTGTGGCGCAGGTCCATCTCGGTCACGTAGGGCTTGCCGTCTGCGACTTCGCGGAACGACTGGAACACCTGCTCGGCCGTGTTCTGGTCCTCGGTCACGTCAACCATGAAGCGGATAAACTGCTCAAAGGTGACGCGGTCGCGGCCCTTGGAGGTCTCGACGAAGCAGTCGTGCATCTCCTCTTCAGAAAAGACGAGCCCCAGAGATGCCAGGGCGGCGCTAAACTCAAGCTCGCCGAGGCTGTTGCTGTCCTCGCGGTCGAAGTGACGGAACACCGACTCAAACTCCTCGAGCTGGATGGGCGTGAGGTTGGTCATGTTGCGCGCCACCATCTGGTTCTCGAGGAACGAAAGCTTCTTGGACACGGACGACTTGACCAGTCCAAGCTCGTAGCAGAGCTCGTCGTATGTATACGTCGTGAAGTCGTTCTCCTCGATATTGGCCTCCTGGCACTTCTCGTCCACGATGCCAATGGCAGTAAGGTAGGCGTCAAGCGGCGGGAGGTTGTCGCTCAGCTTGCGCACGTGGTGCAGCTGGTCCTCAACATCGCCTTCTAGCCCGGAGATGGCGAGCTGCATGGTGTTGAGCGCCATGGCAAAGTCGTTTGCCTTGTCGGCAAACGACTTGCGCAGCGCGTTCTTGATGCTGTTTTGTTCTTCTGGTTAGCCCTTGCTGCGTTTCTTGGTCGACGGCTGCCGTGAGAGGATGAGGGGGGCCCAGGTATCATCACGCCGGTTATGTTTGATGCACGGGCCAATACTTACTCTCGGATGGTCTCGTTGATGACCTGACCCCTGGCCATCTCGGCCCTTGAAAGATTGCTCCACTCGGCATCCATGACCTCGAGCCTCAGCTCGGGCGGGGGCACATACGGCCTCAGCCTGTAGGTGCCAAGCTTGGTCTTGATGTTTCCCAGCAGGGTGGCCAGCTCGCTCTTCTCGGCGACCCACTCGCGCTTCTTGCTCCTCTTGTAGGATGCGAACTCGGTCGACTGGGCCTTGGCGTCGGCGTATGTGCCCTCGAAGGTGGCCTGGCGCCAGCTCTCAACCTGGGCGCGGATGCTCTTGAGCAGCTCGGCCATGCGGCGCTCGTAGGCGCTCTCCATCTCCCAGGCGCCCTGCATGTTGTTGACGAACTTCTCGACGCGGCGGCCGGCGTTCTCCACCTTCTCCATCTGGGAGAAGGCGTGGAACCAGTAGGCGATGTAAGTCATCAGACTCAGGTCGTCGGGCTTGGCCACGTCGCAGACGTCCTCGACGTCGAGCAGCTTGGGGATGCCAATCTCCTTGTGGGCGATATCGAAGGCCATCTGCATGTTGCCGCGGTGGTCCGTCTTGTCCAGGGCGTCGTAGTCGATCAGGTCCGGGCGGTGGATGTCGAGCAGGGCACAGAAGGCGAGACCATCGTTCCAGGAGCCGCTGAAGTCGCGGACCTCGACCTCGTCGTAGCAGGCCGTCTTGCGCTGGCACCAGAGGAGCAGGCCCTCCTTGGCGGTCATGCCCGCCTCGTTGATGTCGCTGACGGTGAACCTCAGAATCAGGGTCCAGATGAGGCCGAGGATGATGCGCTGGTTGCCGTCAACGATGTCCTCGGCGCCAATGTTTGTCATCTGGATGCCTCTGGACTTGATGAAGTTGAGGGCCGTGTTGGTGTTCTCGAAGCGCTGGACGCGCAGCTTTGGCTTGGCGGCATAGCGGCCGAGAGACTCGCTGGACAGGCACTCGAGGAGGTGGATCAGGATGACGCCATCGCTGAGGTCCTTGACGAGGTCCTTGACCTCGAGGTCGCGCTCCTGCAGCTTGTTGTTCAGCCACTTGGTGAAGGTCTTTTGCTGGACGGTGATCCACCGCTGCTGGTCGGCGAACGCCATCCTCGCGAGGCCCGTCTCATGCGGCGGCTCGGTGGCGGCGAGGGCGTGTTTCGGGGAGCCGCTGACCGAGTGGAAGCGCCTGGGCTTGCCGTCGCGCTGGCGCTGCTTGGGGGCGAGAGCGAGCGAGGCCGAGCCGGAGCGCTGGATGCGGGCGGCGGCGAGCTGCTTGGCGTCGCGGCGGCTCCTCGAGAGGGGCTGGGGCGAGCCGCAGGGGTTGGTGGTGGTGCTGCAGGCGGTGACGGCCGAGTGCAGCGACGAGGCGGTGCTGATGATGGAGGCACGGCGCGAGTCGAAGAGCGGGTCGGCGTCCTTGTCCGAGTAGTCGGACGACGAGGTGGTGGACTGGATGGACAGCGACACGGGCCGGCTGTGAGGGTGCGGATGGGGGTTGTGGTGGCTCAGGGGCAGCTTGTCGGCAGCGTCGGTTGGGGCCTGCTGTAGTAAACACTGGAAGTCGGGGAATTTCTCGCCAGCGTCGCCGCCCGCCGTCTCGTTGCTGGGCGGACCATTGGCCTGAAAGGAGCCACCCAACTCCACTGACGACATTGGGCCTCAATCAGGGGGGTGTGCTGGAGTGCGCGGTTTTAGTGGCTGCGCCAGGCGCACGGTCGCGCTCTCGTCCAGCCAGCGGCCGAGGCTCGTGTATCGATAAGGCGCGGGGTAATTTTGGCCTGGCCCAGGTCTAGTCTAGCCCAGTGCCTGGTCCTGTCTGTGTGTCTGGGCCCGTTGGCGCGGGTGGCTGACAGACGGGCGGGGTGACTGCCGTCGCTAAGCACCACGCTACTGTAGCTTCGAGAAGCCGGTGCAGCGATATTCCCGGCCTGGGCAGGTGTAAGCCAAAGTCGGCGGATGTCTCTCGGCCTGTCGAAGAGGCGTTCTGCTTCTGCCAGCAGACCAAAAGTCGAGCCGAGGCGCACTGAGGAATGGGCAGGCTTCTGTTCCAAAGTCCTGGCAAGTGCTCGAGCAGAAACACGCCCGACTCCCGCTGCAGGGGCGTTGGGACGGCCGGCATGCCTTTATAGATGGCCTCGTGCTCTTGTGTGCGCGGCCATGTGCGGCCATGCCCCCGGTCCGTCCAGCGCGAGCATAACGACAGGTGAGCGGGAGCACAGCGAGCTGGCCAACTCAGGACGGCTCTGAAACACCGTTTGGTAAGGGTCGTCCATGGCGACATCCGCTAATCAAAGGGCGCAGCGCGCATGGCGTAGAGCCTCGATTCGGATGTCCCCTGCAGTGGATGTGTGGGATGCACACGCCGTCGGCGGCAGCGAGGGGCCGCCACACGCCGCTGGAGAGGGTCGATAATGCAGACGACCCCATCGGCCATGACCCCAGCAAAGCCAAGTCCCCGCATGTGTGGCTCTGTATGCGTTGCTTTTTTTCTCGCTTTACTTCCTCTCGCTGTCATCCTAAAAAAGAAAAAAAAGAAGAGATCTGTGGAATTCCACCACCCAACGGTGCCAATGTTACATTGTGCAGCATTGAGTCTCGACGCCGTCACAGGTCTCTGGATCAGATAAAGCCGACAACGACGCCCTTCAAAAGGGCCGAGCGAGAATCGAGGCCGTTGCCGCGATTGATCAAGTGGTCCCAAGTGAGCTTTTTTTTCTCCCTCTCGTTTTGCTCCTCTCCGTGCATGGAAATAATGTGGCCGTGCCGTAGCAGAGCTGCCCCCTGTCCGACTTTCCGCTGGCCTTTATTCGTCCATGGCATCATGGCCCCAGCAAGTATCACACACACAGCCGGCGCTTCCAGCTGGAGGAACCTTCAGACCATACCACAGCGTGCCGTATCATTGGGGGTCAAGTCGGACAGCCCGTTCCTGCCGCGCTTCTGCTCATTATCCTGTCCATGCACCTTTCCAGCAGCCGCGAGGGATGTGCGCTACACAACTTCAGACGAGCCGCATTGCTCACGAGCAACAGCCGCCTGCTACTGTCCTGCGAACGTGCGAGGCCTGGTACCTGGCAGCGATAGCCCCAGCAGGCGCATGAACTCGGAGCCCCGCCTGTATGCGACGAGCCATATCTGTCCGTCGTCCTTAGCCTGGCCAGTAATAATGCCTAGCTAAGTAGGTATTCCCGCCTCCCTGGGAGATGTTTCAACCTGGTGGCATGCCCGTGTCCCCTTTCCAAATCATGAAGCGAGCCGCTTCCTTGCGCTTGACTCTCGCCCTTTCCAGTCACCCAAGTTTGGAGTGCTGCATCCGCTGTCCTATTATAACTGCGACCTGTCCATGCAACTTCCGAATCCAGAATCCCAGTGCCGCTCTTGGAACTGGGGCTGCCGGTTTGGGCTGCAAGTCCCCGGCCCTCGCGTCGCATTGTCGCGAACAGGCTTCAGGGTTTGGGCCACAAAGAACGGCGAGTGCGAGAATTGAACAAGACGCCCGGACCCAACATCCATTCTCCCACCATGTACGGGGAAGCGCAGACCCCAGAGCCCAGCCCAGCACCCCAGGTACTGATAACTGTGGGGCAACCTCTGTCGTAGGCGCATGAATGCCGGTGGGCCCTCCATGGTGATCACCCTTTTTCATGTCCCCCCCCCCCTGAACTCCCCCCGGCTTTGCGAACCCACCCAGATCGGGGAGCATGGCGCCACCTTGATCGGTTAATTTCCGCCTTGCACAGCAACTCGCCACCTCGTCTCCACGCCCCAGGCGCCTGCCGCTTGAATCCAGCCACATGCGCCTGACCGACAAGTGCCATGTGGTCGGGGGCGTCGTCATCATCATTGCACACAAAAAACCGAGAAACAGAAGGGACTGATCCTTGAGATGTATAACTTGGCTCAGTAGCCGCTTTACTTTGTCCCTTTTATGCCACCGTCTACCACGCCGCAGTGCGAATGCAGTGAACTGGCACAGAAAAAAAGAAATCCCCCCTGATATGTATGGTTCAGCTGCGGGAGCCTTTTTAGATCTATAGAGAAAAAGGAACGCAAGGAGATGAAAAAAGGTGCCATGATATAGATAGGGGTGACGCACCAGGCTGTGCACCCTTACCTTCGTTGCGCATCGTCTCCGCAGTCTGGTAAAAGTGAGCGAACAAGAACGAGAATGATGGCCAATAAAAAGAAAAAAAGAAAAAAAAAGAGAAAAAAAAGAGAAGAAAAACGAGGGGGGAAAAGTGACAAGAAAAAAAGTCAAAAGCGTCCGAGTTCCGCCCAATCCCGGCCTTGGATTATATCGGCAATGTCTTGACCCTTGGCGACCAGGCGAGACCTGAATGCCTCGCACCACATGAGCTCGAGAGTGCCATCGCCAGTGGATGCGTTGAGTTCGCGGAAGAAGCCTTCGGCCACGGCGAGCGGCACGACCACAAGGTCGGGCTGCACTGTGGCGACGAGCGCCCCGTCAAGCGACCGGCAGACGCACGCAGCCAGCTCGCGAGTCTCCTTGGTTGTGTACCGGGTCGGGTCGACGTGGAGCAGCGTCTCGGACAGGTCTGGGAACATCTGTGGAAACGAATCCAAGACCGGCTGGAAGATGGCCTGTTGAAGCCTCTCCATGCACGGCCAGAGACACACGAGCGCCGTCCAGTAGTGCGCCAGTCCTAATGCCGTGGCCCCGTCCCGGAACGCGAGCGGGTTCGTGAATGGAATCCTCGCATCCAACCCACCGCTCTCCTCAACCCAGAATGCTGTCGAAGGGTTGATTGACAGGTACCAACGGCTCATGAGGCCCTCCGCTTGCAGGCAGCTTTCAAGTAGCTCCTGCGCCAATAGTCGACGCTCCAGTGTCGGGTCGCTTGCCATTATTCGGTCGGTCCGCTCTAGCAGCCCGGGAAGGAGGGCGAGCATGTCGAAGAGCCGGTCGAGTGCCGACTTGGGGTGCGACTCCCATGGCACCTTTGTCCACTCGGGGTCGGCAAGAAACGTACTTTTGCGGTTCAGCAGCGCGGTGCATATCTGCGTGGGCAGAGAGATGCATGTTAGATGTCCAGGCAGGTTAGGTAGCCATTTGAATTCATGGCATGTCGTCGCAGAAAAAGGTGGTTACATGTGCAATAAGGCTTTAGACTCACCCCGTTGTGTCGGAAAACACGCACGAAGAAATGGTGTGCTGGAAAACTCCGGAAGTGAGCTGGGCCGAGCTGCTGGACTGAGCTTCCTTGGGTGGGAACAGTAGCCCATAGTGCTGATATGCTGGACGACATGGAATTATTTTGCTGTTGCATCATGTTATCAGTGATTAGCCAGGTGCGAAGTTGCGCATGTGCCTTCATCTTCATGCTTTTCCTCCGCTCGCCGTTCTCGTCTGTATCTTATTTCATTCCTCCTCCCCTTTCGTCATCCAAAACATCATTTCCAGTATCTCTCACCTCATACAGGAACAAACAGATGCTGTTGGTACCAACTGTCTCCCCAAGTTCGTTTCTGGTTTCTGTCATCTCCGATAGATGAACCATGCACTGCGACCGCAGATAGAAGTTATCGGTTCGTATCGAAGGGCCGGCGTTTGGCGGAATATAGGGTGGGAAAAACAACCTCGTTATCTTCCCACGGCTCATGTCATCGTCACTGCGGACGATGGATGATAGACTGGTATTGAGGGCCGAAATCTGAGCGTGGTACACCGTTCCTCGTTTGGAAAGGGCAACTATATCGTCCCAGGCCGGTCGTAGCGGCTCGATAGGTACGAGCTCCGGCCTCTCGGTGTGTTCCACGTCTTCCTGCTTGACCCTCTCGGGCTCCTCTGACCTTGAGCCATCCGATCCAGACGGTGTGGTGGCCTTCTTGGAGACTTTTCCGCCCACTGTCCGACGTGGGTGTGATGAACACCGGCCGCCCTGCTCGGGGGTTCCGATGATGAAGATGCGCTCTCGCTCATATCCCTCACACTTCCTGCCGCTGTCGATGCACTTTCTGCAGAATGGGCGCTCATTGTCGCACTTCTGATGAAGTTAGTCTTTCTAACCCGATAGGCGCGGTGTGACATGAAGCCCAAAAGTCCGCATACGCCCCAGCTCTGAGTCTGAACTTGGCCAACTGCCTAGCCTTGTGTCCTCCCCGAGCGTCCGTACCTTAACCCTGCGAAGTCTGCAGGTGTTGCAGCCTTTATACTTCCCGGGAACGCCAACCATTTTCAAAGAATTTGGGAGTTGAGAGCGGTATTAGAAACACTGGGTCCGATGTTTATCATCATCAGGCGAGAGAATCAAATCGCTACAGGCTCAAGGGAGTGCAGGCTCCACGAGAACAAAATATGCGGAGAGGATGTAAAAGTCATAAATGAAAAGACCAAGGAGTTTTTTTTCAAGCCCCGAGACTGACGAGAAGCCCGCGGGGGAAGAAGGCTGATAAAGGGGCCGGTTGGGCAGGTGTGGGGGGACAGCCTCGACCTGCTCTCTGCCTGCTGGCTGCCTCCACGGAGGAAGGAGTGTAACAATCAGATTCCTACTTCTAGGGCAGTTCCAGGTCGGCAAGGGCGAGCCTGCCATTGGCCACCGCCCCTCTCGTGTCCACCATGCACCTCCCGGGCTCCGACGAGGCCGCTCTTGTGCGGGGAGGCCAGAATGCTTCTCACACAGGCCGATCTCCCGAGAGGAAGCTTTAGTAAAGCATGTAAGGAATGAGGTAGAGAAGCAGAGAGAAAGCAAGCGAGAGAGAGCCAGGCCCAGGCAGTGCACAGAAGCGGCAAAGAGTCACCGATGTGGGTTCCGATCGGGAGATGGCCGAGCGGTGGTCTCGTTCTTGGTCAGCATCACCCGCCGGTTGCCGCCTTGGGAATGCAGGCGACAGTGACGCAAGGTCCAGGGGGGCGCGGGGTGGTGGGAGGACGCTGATGGGAGCATGGCTTGGCCTGGCGGGGAGGTGGCATACCCGCAATACATGGTACGGCCGAGGATCGACGGCTGCCGCGGTGTTAGAAGCAGGCTGCGGCGGATGGGTCCGGCTGCGGCAGCTTTTCTGTGGCTTATGGCCTGCGGTTGGTCGGGCGGACATCATGGGACAGCAAGAATACCATGCTCACACGAGCTGTGGGCTGACTGCCCCGTCGGCCGAGGGAGGGAGGGAGGTGCCGCCGTCAGGGGCCCGGTGCTGGGGTTCCGGTTCTGCAGCAGCATCCCAATCCCGCGTGCTTGTGGTCACTGGCGCAGAGCCTTTGTTTGTCGGCAAGCGCCCTCCGGCTGCACCGGTGCTGAGAGGGCGTCTCTCTTCCCCATTCGCCCTAGTACGATATTACCCTTCGGCTCGCGGGTGGGTGCCCAGCCAAATGTGGGTGGCGTCTGCGCGCTGCAGTAGGCCCGCATGTCTTACTGCCTCCGTCAGCCCTACCAGGCTTTCCCCACCTACCCACTTGCCTGCATGGGTTGAGGTCGCCCTTGTGCTGCAGCTTTGCCGCCAAGGATTACGACGTATTGGGCCGAGGCCCGGCCACACACCCAACCGCAGCCTTGGGGCACCAGTCGGAATATGGGAGACAGAATGCGGATATTACAAAAACCCCCCAGCTCGTCCACAGCCTTGCGGGAGCGGCGTGATGGGTGACGGAGGTTGGGCCATTCCTCATGTCCGCCGTAATAAGCAGCCAAGCTTCGCCGCCTCGACGTCATCTTCAAACCGGTCAACTCTTGGGTAAAGAAATCAAGAATGAGAGAGTCCGATGCGGTCTTTGTGCTATGGTCTGTGGCGCTCGTGAGAGAGAGACAGAAAAGGTTACGCAGCGAAAAGAAGAAGAAAAGGTTTTTTTTAAAAAAAAAAAAATATAAAAAAGCGCAGTCACAGTTAGGTGAAGGCTGGCGGCAGAGTCATAACAGTCAACTTTCGCTCGGGTCACCTGGAACCCTGGAACCTATGCCAAAGGTGCGTTTGGGGCAGCAAAAAAAGTTGACGAGATGGGGAGAATGCAGAAGGACCGAGACGTGAGAGCGCTGAGGGCTGCTACATCAGCTGCCACAGAGCTCTCTGCAAAAAGTGGAGAAGACAAAACGAGCTTCGGTCAGGTCCGACGGGGCAGCTGAAAGTATGGAGCGAGAAGGATAGTTGTAGGTGCCTAGGTAGGTCAGCGCCCGAGGGACGCGTGGAAGGGCTAGCCGAGACTCGGGGTGAATAAGCCCGCGAAAGATCCCAAGGGGTAATCCGTAGGAAACTTGTGAGCAGGAGACAAGGCGCCGTCGCCTACGACTTCTGCTACCGCCGGATGCCTGGCGCGACTGCCGGGTTAATTGAACTGCCGAGGGTGCATCCCTCGGGGATTCCGGCCGTGTTGGTCGTCTCGAAGATGATCTGACGGTATCGGATCTGAAGCCTTGGCACGCTCGGCCGGTCTGGGTCGGGGCCGGTCGTGACGCGGGCATCCCATTGTTGCTGACGCAACTGTGCAATTAATACATAGCACTTTGTACACCACCATATGACCATCAGCCTGCTTTCTGCACTGTTTTTGTATTTTTTTTCTTCTTTTTGTTTATGGATCGAGGTGCCAGAAAACTCGTCTCTAGCCCTCTCCGCTGAACCTGGCCGGCGATGGTATGCACATAAGCAAGCATATGTGAATTGGCAGGCCTCGATGTATGCCACGTCACACAGCTATGCTGGGAGTTACCGAGGTATACGGCATCTTGGTTTGCGGTGGTCGATGCGTGTAGAGAGATCATGTCCTGAATACCTCTACAATCTTCCATCCATCGGGGTACTCTATGTCGTCAGATGTACTTATAGGGGTTCATGATGCCGTTCTGCCTTGATGGTTAGCCGTCCGCAGGCGATTCTTGTGTGCAGAAGCGGGCTAGCTTACCGGATCGTAGAGTTGCTTGACCTGTTTCATCAACCCCACCATCACGTCGTTGCGACTGTAGCCAATGTACTTCTTCTTGGCCAAGCCCAGGCCGTGTTCGGCGCTGATACTCCCCTCCCGCTTGGCAATCCACTCATACACAAACGGCTCCAGCACGCGCTCCACCTTCTCGTCGTAGCGCCGGACGGCGACGTTCAGGTGCAGGTTGGCGTCGCCCATGTGGCCGTAGCCCATCACGGCAACCACTGGGTGGTCACTATTGTCACCCATCAGGCCAGCCTCGCGAACGCGCAACTCGGTGTCCTCTACCAGCCGGTACATGTCCTTGAGCGGTATCGAGACGTCATACTTGTACACACCGCCCCAGTGGCCCACGCACTCGGGCACACCTTCCCGCCAGCTCCACAGCGCCTTGACCTGTGTCTCGTCCTGCGCCACGACGCCGTCAGATACAATCTCCTTTTCCATCACGCTCTCGAGGAAGGCCTCGAGCTTGGCGCTGTCGTGCTCGCTGTTGGACCCGCTTGTCTCGATGAGGCAGTAAAAGGGGTGCTTGTCGTCAAGAGGCCGCCTGTTCTTTGTCACCTCGGCGACAAAATCCTGGCTGCCGCCGTCCATAAGCTCAAACGCGGAGAGTATCTCGGACAGCTGGCCCTTGGCCTCGCGAAAGGCCTGCTGCACCTTTTCGTAGGATTCTAGCCCCAGGAATGCAACATTGACGGCCTTTGGGCGCTGCGGGCAATGGACGGACACGCCGGTCACGATGCCGATGGTTCCCTCCGCGCCAATGAATAGCTGTTTGAGGTCGTAGCCGGTGTTGTTCTTTCGTAGCTTGAACAGGTCGTTCATGATGGTGCCGTCCGGGAGCACGACCTCGAGCCCCAGGACAGACCCGTGCAGGCTGCCGTAGCGGAGGAGGCGCAAGCCGCCAGCATTCGTGGAGACATTGCCGCCAATATGGCAAGAGCCCTTGGCTCCGAGGTCCAGGGGGAAGATGTAGCCCCGATCAGCGAGGTACTGGTCGACGACCTCCAGGATGCAGCCGGCATCGGCGACAAGGGCGCCGCTGACATCATCAAACTGGCGCACCTGGTTCATGCGACTAATGTTGATGATGATCTCGTCAAAGACCGGGACCGAGCCCCCCACGAGGCCCGTGTTGCCGCCCTGAGGCACGACAGCGAGCTTGTGCTCGTTGCAGTATTTCAGTATCTGGCTCACCTCCTCTGTCGAGCCCGGCCTAAGGACCAACTTCCCTTGGCCGCGATACTTGCGCATCCAGTCGCTGTTGTACCCCTCGACATCCTCGCCGGCCGACTGGTCAGTCACGTCGTCGATGACGGCGGAGCTGCCCAACAGCTGCTTGAAGTGGTTTACATGTTCTGCCGTCAGCTGTGCGAAGCGGGGGTCCCGCTGGAGGGATGGGTATGTTTCGCTGGTGAGTTTGACCGCAGGTTTCGGGGCGGCTGCCTCGGACTGGGCAGTCGAGATGCACCGCCGCCAGGACGGCGCCGTGGTCTGCACACACGAGGCTGCTGCGACCGACTTCAGCAGCCGCGTTCCGTGCGTTCTCCTTGCCGCCCGCGCGAGTGCGTATCTCATCGCCATTTTGAAACTAGGCGGCACCGGAGATATGATGCGCAATTATTTGTGTCGTAAGACGACATTTGAACCTCCAGTTTTGCCCTTGTCAGCCAAGCGGGAGCGCTGATATCAACCCCAAAATCGCTTCTGTTTGGCTGGCGGCCTGGATGCAGAAGTCACGTGTCGTCAAGTGCCCGCCCCTCAACCGCCCCAATCCCTGCAACATGGGCTCTGGCCGCGTGGGCCAATCACACAAGGCGATCGGGAGCTGAGCAAGCTGGGGTCAGCCTCCCGGCGAAGCTTCGTCAGAGCTGCCGCCTGCAATTGCAACCAGCAGCAAGCGGAGCCCACCACTCGCCGCCAGCAGCAAGCAACGCAACGCCACGGCCTCGCCATCGCCCCCAGAGCACCACGCCTAATCACGAATCCGTCACCAGCTCTTGCACTCAGACTCAGCAGCCGCCCAGACACCTCAGCGCGACAAGATGGCCTCCGGATACGACAGGGCTCTTTCAGGTCAGCTTGCTTGGTGCCGCACTCGTTGGTTGCCGCACCCGCCCACCTTGCTAACAAGTCCTACTTTCTCCGCCTCACAGTCTTCAGTCCAGATGGACACGTCTTCCAGGTTGAATATGCGGGCGAGGCCGTGAAGCGAGGTAAGCCCCGAGCTCTGCCGTCCCGGATCTCCGAAAGGCATCATAGACTCACGCCGCCGCAACAGGAACGTGCGCCGTCGGTGTCAAGGGAGCGGACATTGTCGTGCTGGGCTGCGAGAAGAGGTCGGCGATGAAGCTCCAGGATACTCGCATTACCCCGTCCAAGATTGGCTTGATCGACACGCACGTATGCCTTGCCTTTGCCGGCCTCAACGCGGACGCCAGAATCCTGGTCGACAAGGCCAGATTAGAAGCGCAGTCGCACCGCCTGACCGTCGAGGACCCCGTCACGATCGAGTACATCACCAAGTATGTCGCCGGCGTCCAGCAGCGATACACACAGAGCGGAGGTGTCCGGCCGTTTGGTATTAGCACACTCGTGGTTGGTTTCGACAACGGCAGCAAGGTGCCCAGGCTCTACCAGACCGAGCCCTCGGGCATCTACTCGGCATGGTACGTGCTCACAGATGGGCGCAAACGCTCTCTCTACCCCCCGGGGACCACAGTCTCTATTATACGAGTGCTAACGGCCTCATGCGGGGTGCAGGAAGGCGAATGCTATTGGTAGGTCAAGCAAGACAGTGCGAGAGTTTCTGGAGCGCAACTACCAGGAGGACATGGATCGAGAGCACACAATTCGACTGGCTATCAAGTCCCTGCTTGAGGTCGTTCAGACCGGTGCCAAGAATATCGAGATCGCCATAATGGCACCGGGCAAGCTCATCGAGATGCTGCCTGTTGAGGACATCGAGAACTACGTCAAAAACATCGAGCAAGAGAAGCAGGAGGAGGCAGCCAAGAAGAAGACGGGCCGCACGCCCGGCACGGGAAGTGCTGCCATTCTCACCCGGGAGCAAGGCGGGTCCGATGAGTGAGGGGTAAGTGGCCTCGGACAAGGGAGATATGACCTTTTCCTGAATCGGTCGAGAAGCAGTGGTCCCTGGCAACGGGCGACCAGAAACTGGGTTTAGATCACGATACCACCCAAATGTACGAGTTATTATGAAATCCATTTGAGCATCGTGCTCTATTCATGGTATCTCTTCGTATTTCTATGATGCCGCAGTCATAACTCTGGCAGCCCGGTATGCACCTCTTTTCAAAATACAACTAGAGTTGGGCACATATCACCCAACCTAGGCCTAGACAGCGCCCCACAGGATATCGGCAGAACGTGTCGGCCATCAGCCTAACTTGTCTGCGTCGTCCTGGGGATCAAATATTGTCCTCTGTTTGGGCCGGCTGACGCGGTCGTCCTTGATCATCCGGTTGTCCACCCTCGCATCCTCGCCCTCGACCGATATGGCGGCCTTGGGAGTGACGGCATCGAGAACGAAGTGGTTGTCGCAGTGCGGGCAGTACTCGTCGGCATCCTCGAACTCGGTCGCGTCCTTGCGGAAACACTTCTTGCACTTTTTGCAGGCGAACGTCATGTCGAGCGTCTTGCGAAGCGGGTGGTCTTCCTGCTCCTGGTGGCAGTCGGCGCAGTCAAACCATTTCCGACCTGCACGGGGTTTGCCGCATAGTCTCGAGTTAGCCAAAGGGCATACGCGAATGGGAGTGATTTTGCATCAATATCTCCGGCTTCTTACAGCATGGCGACCGGATCGAGACCTGGGCGTTCAGGATGTGCTTGCTTACGGCTCTGTCAGCTCGACTGCAACTATGATGCCGTGCCACGAGGCTTTCTAACCTACCACATGTTGCCTATTGACTCTCGCGAGCTTTGAGGCTTTGCAGAGACTGGACGTCTTCGGGGCGGGAAAAAATGCACCTGGATGACAGCACTGGAGCTCGTCGGCGCAGGAGTTCGTCAAACGTCAACTTGAGCTCAAGGCTGACCGCATGCCACTGCCCCGCCTTTGCGGTGGGGAACCTACTGTGCGTATGCTAGCCGCTTATGCTGAAATGGGGCTAGGATGGTAGAGCACATACAGGTAGCAACCAGCCTAAGTACCCATCGCGATCCGAACCTTACTTCACCGCAAATCAACTGTCGCATCTTTGATCTAAACTCGTTCAGAGATGTCCGGATCCCTCGATCTCAACTCTTCATATACCGCGTCCTGCACTTGGCCGTTTTCCTTCGTCTGACAGTTGCCGCCAGTGCATCACATTCTATGGCGGCTTCAAGTCTCGTCTGTTCTCTGGGAATCCTGTTGTATGCATTGGCGATACTTGCCAAAGTATCACAACAGAAAAAAAGATCTTGGGAGCCACGAATGTTTGGTACCAAATCCCTCTCTTTGGCGCAATGAACGGACCGGCTGTGGTCCGCAGGTCTTTTCTTTGAACGTGGTTTAAGGGCAGAGTACATATGAGGTATCGTAAGACCCACTATTGTTTCGCAGGCACTATCCGTTGAGCTTCTGCAATGCATATTTCACAGATGAGTTGACACTGACAGGTATATCAAAGATGCATTGGCTTTTCGTAAGTTTGGGTTCGACCAGCGCTTTTTTTTTCATTATTTCTTCTTGTTTTCTGCCTTTTCTTTCACTCGGCCCTGCTCCGGATCTACCTTGAAAAGTACCTACGCCCCGACCAATGTATATACAAGTCTGTGAAGAAAGTTCCGACTGCAAATTTCTCGTCGGGCTGATTCTCGCTATCAAGAGAGACACAATCAATCATCAATCCACACAGAACAAGATATTGTGTGATTCTGCGGCTTTCCGTGGGGCTTGGCTGCACCAAACAGAAAGATGCTGATCACAGAATAGATGACAAATCTGTGGTTGGCCTTCAGATATCATCGATTGATGAAAGGATGAAAAGTCCAAACGCAAGCGACGATGCTGTCCATGTGTGACGGCCAAGACTCGAATGGCGGTCAACACACCGAATCAACCTATAAGATGCACTCTAGCAGCACCTTATCAGTATTCTGGCAACGCAAGCATCCGTCATATATGATGACCGAACAGACGAGAGTTGTAGACCAGTTAGCACTTGGATATTAGAAACGTGGGCGAGGCTCCTTTTCTTTTTCTCTTTCTCTTTGTTTTTTCTTCTTTTTTTTTTTTATCGCCGAGCTTCATGCGTACGCGATTGCAGGTTGTTGGTTTTCCCGTGTAAGACATGGCCTCTGCCGTACCCCCGTGATTCTTCAATACTCCGTATACGGGGGCGGCGATATTGCAATGCACACAGGATGCAGTCGGTGATACAAATCGTACGTGAGTAGTACAATCTCAGGGAAGCCGTTGCACATTTGCGCTCGTGGTATTCTTCAGCTGAGATGAGGAGCCGCTTTATTGGCTAGGTAACATGGATTCGATTCGCACGGCCAGGCGGATAACGACCATCAATTGCAAGTCGGTGAGTCTTGTTGGGACATTATCTATGGGAGCTAGATAGGCTACAGCGGGAGGTTTCCGTTTAGCCTATGATAAAGCTGAACTGAGGTTTGCGCCAAGAAGAAAGCAACAGGAACAAAAGAAAGAGTCGAGGCGGCTGCCGTACGTGCGTGTGAGCGGGCCGGATGCCGTCCCGAAGCATGCCTAGGTGGCTGCTGCGCGTCCGACAGGAAATAAGCAATGACGGCGACGGCACATACGAGAGCCAAGTCTTGAGGCAAGGTACGGGGAACAGCTCCCCTACGCGAGCTAGCACACGTGCTGGGATAGTAGCAGCTGAACGGCCAGCGGGAGCGCGGGTTGCGAGGGGTTGGTGTGTGCCTAGGCCGGCCGACTGGCAGGCAGGCTGGCAGGGTGTGCATGGAAGCGCTGCTGGTCCGTGAAGGCGCGCGAGTAACGTGCTGCGCGATTTCGCGATGCCGCAATCTCGCTCACGTCGACTATTTCCGAAGGTACAGCCGGGGCACCGCGTTTGGCCCTGCCGACCCCCGATAGCATGCGGATAAGGAACTCGTGCGGAACGTCCGAGGTCCGACCATTTCTCATTCCATCGTTCTCAAACACCCGCCGCGTCCGACGGCCAGTCAACCCACAAGGGGGTGGCGCATCTGATAGGGCAGGGTGACTTGTTCTTTTCGCTGGCCTTGTGTCATCAGATCCCATCGTGGAGCTGACTCGGACTAGGAAGCATTTGGCACAAAGTCTTTGCCACCCACATCAGTGCCAATTACTAATCTTGCAGTCCGTCAGGGTGCTGGGCTGTCAGGCTGCCACGAGTACAACACCCACGGTGTCGGGTAGTAGAAGCACACAACTCTGTGCAGCCTTGGACTCTTGTTTTCAAGCAAAGATTGACATCATGGCAATGCGCACATGGTTAGATGACCGCATTGGACAGAAGCCAGTCCACTTCACGTTCGAGGTTGAAAGTCGACGGGCCCCAAACCCGGGGTAAAAGGCAATGAATGGGCTGACCGACACTTGACTTTCTGGTGTTTTTTCCCCCTTCTTTTTCTTGTTCTGGAACAAGGCCCCAACGGCGCGGGGCACGCAATCAGAGTAAACACTGGCAAACGGTGGGAGAGGCCCACCTTGGATTGACTACTTTGTCGCTGCAAGCGCCGCAAGACAATGTTTGGCCAGGACGGGGACTGCCTGAGTTCAAGCGCCGAGTCCGATATGCGACACGCGCATCGCCAAGGAAAACTTGGGCAGTGTGCCGATCGCGCGCCTCCGTCTCTTCCTGTCGCGCCTCAAATCAAAGGAATTCGACATGTGGAGGATTGGGTTTGCCAAGAAGCCAGCGGGCAGTCTGGGCCACTGCCGCGGGCGGCGGAGACAGGGATCTGGAGACCGACCCTCTGGAGACCCGAGCGGGCAAGGCCACAGGGCCGGCTAGGTAGATGGCAGATGGGCGCGCGCGCGTTGCGCTGCATGGGTAGCACGGATCATCTGCATGCTCCCACACCCCCAGCGAGGCGCAGCGGGCGCTGCAACCCGTCGGCGAGATTGAATGTTCCCCACCACAAAGGTCAGATTACGACCACGACCTCCACAGGCCGCACGCGGCACAGGCCCCAGGCGTGGTTCCAAAACGGGAAAAGTGGTCAGCGTCGCAGCATCCGACGACTTTTGCTAGCAACCCACGTCGTAGTGTGTCCCGTGCCGCTGCTGAAGGGAGCAGTAGTAGATTGACAGACAAACAATCGATCCGCATGCAGCAGCCTGGTTTAGGCCAGCACCTCGCCCAATGCAATGCCACAGCGTGGTTAGGTGGTGGCGGCACCCGCTAATCAGCCCCCCTCGGCGCCGACCAAAGCCACCATCCAAGCACCCAAGACAGCTGCGGCATTCTTGGGCCATGGCCAAAAGCCATCTGTAGTTTTGCGTACTAGCTTGGTAAACATCAGCATCTAGTGTTTTTGCAGAGTGGACCTGCGCCGTGCCTGCGGATCACAACACTTGTACTCGCTATCCACCGTTCTTTTCCCCTTCTCGGCTGGCCCTCGAAACTGTGGGCTTTGTTGGTGTATTTGACAGGCAATCCCTGCCAGCGTGCCTCGCCCCCTGCTTGCTGCCCGTTCTTTTTGCAAGAAAATTTCTTGGCGCTCCTTCCCCTTGTCCATGCCGAGAGTCCGCGACATAAACTTCCATCTGAGCCACCACACCTGAATCTTGGTTCCTCAATCAAGTCTCTTTCGCGCCCAGGTCCTCGCGCGCGTCCGCCATCGCCGTTCCCAGGCCGCCTCGCCAGCGCATGTCGATTGCATGCCGCCTACGGCTACCAGACACTCCATATATATCACTGCACCTTGACCAGATCCTGGCCCGCCTTCCTGACAATGGACCTGCTGCCCCAGCCAGCCTGCTGAACGGATCTCGGGCCCTCCTGTCCTGACAGCCGCACCATCATGAGGATCTACAGTCCCAATACTAGGCTGTATAGATCACATCTCGTCACATCATAACCTACACCTACACTATCACCGGGCGCGACCCCCGACGATTAAACCAGCTCAAACCAGCACTCTCACTACGTAACGGTTTTCTACCCGCCGCTATTGTCCGTCTGGCGCGTCACCGTTCACCTCACCCGAGGCCTCTCCCTACATCCGGCGGGCAGCCTTGCGACAGCCTGCTCAGGTCGATCGCCATGGTCACCCGGGGAGATGTCAAGAGCTGGCTCACAGCCCAGGTCAAGAGCTTGAAGCCCTCGTTTCTCGGGAAGTCGCGGCACTTCAACTTTATCACCGCCCACTGTGAGTTTGAACTGTCGCTTCGTTCCCCAAGGCGCGACGGTGCGGGAGTATCACGTGGCTGACAAGCGCGCACATAGACATGTACATTATCGGCCAGTCCTTCCTGGGCTCAATTCTCATATATGCGTCAGGCAGGGGCGCAGTTTCGTACATCGATTCGCTCTTCTTCGCGAGCGGGGCGTCCACGCAGGCTGGATTGAATCCCATCGACGTCAACCAGCTCAACACTTTCCAGCAGGCCGTTCTCTATCTGCAGGCCATGATGTGCAGTCCCATCACAATCAACACCTGCGTCGTTTTCCTGCGCCTCTACTGGTTTGAGAAGCGCTTGTTTCACATTGTCAAGGAGGCTTGGAGGCGCCGAGGCACTATCTCAAAGTCTAGAGCCAAGGCTGCTTTCGAAAACGACGACAACAACAACGATGTCGAGCAGGGTGTCAACGTGAAAGACATCCGCGTCATGCATGGGCGTGGAAATACCAGGATCACGAACGATGGCATTCTCCTTCCGCCCGTCTCGGAGGAGTCGAGGCAAAATGGTTCGGGCAGTGGTCCCTCCCTGCGCCTGCCCGACGACGAAGTCGACCCTCTGACGCCCATGCCCACCGATGGCCGCAACCGAGATATCAAGTTTGCTGCGACGGTCAAGCGGAGCGACGCTCTTGAAGATGGCGCCTTCAACCTGCCTACGCCTAGGACTACTGAAGAGCACCTCGCCATCCTGGAGCGCCAGCGCAACGAAGAAGAAGTCCTGCGAATTCCGGGTCCCCGAGACGTAGAGCTTGGCATGGCACCTCGAAGGGTTGACCGTAGCAGCAGCGAGGATAACGAGACGGAGGCGGAGCACCCGTCACCACGGGCTCGTCGGCTGAGCACTGATTCTCGGCATCATGCGCCCCCGCAGCGACACCAAACGATCATGATCGAAGAGCCAGCAAAGCCGCCGAAGCGGGGTGAGATAGCCGAGGACCTCGAGGTTATTAAGAATGTCTTCTCTCCGTTTTATACCTTTCGCACGCCGCGCATATTCAAAGGAAAGACGGATCGGTCGCATCGGGACGGGGACGACGAAGACCGAGGGCGGCAACGCCACACTCGACCGCAGTCTCGCAAGCGGCAGCTTAGTGGCCTGCGTCGGGTACTGAGCCACGACCAGGGCATCGAGGGTACCCCGTACCTCAGCTGGACGCCTACGATAGGCCGTAACTCCAACTTTGCCGGCATGTCGGAAGAGCAGCGCGACGAGGTGGGCGGTATTGAATATCGATCTCTGAAAGCGCTGGCCAAGGTCTTGATGTTTTACTTCATCGGCTTTTCTGTCCTCGGGGTCGTGTGCCTGCTCCCTTGGATTCGCCTCACGGACGAGTACGGCTCTATTGTGGACGCAGCGTCGCAGAGCCGGACGTGGTGGGGCTTCTTCACGGCGAATTCGGCCTTCATGGACCTGGGTTTCACACTCACACCCGACAGCATGGTTTCTTTTAACACGGCTGTCTTTCCCCTTTTGATCATGAGCTTCCTCATCATCATCGGCAACACCGGATTCCCAGTTATGCTACGATTCATGATCTGGTTGACATCAAGAATCGTTCCCCAGCACAGTGGGCTCTGGGAGGAGCTTCGGTTCCTGCTCGATCATCCCAGGCGCTGCTTCACCCTGCTATTCCCCGCCGGAGCTACCTGGTGGCTGTTTGGGATTCTGATACTGCTCAACGGCATTGACCTGATATTTTTCATCGTCTTGGATGTAGGTTTCCCCCTTCCCGACATGTTGATTTATACTTCAAAAGCGCACACGAAATAATGCTGACTTGTGTTTCCTCCCCGTCATCAGCTTGGCAGCGGTCCTGTATATGACATGCCCACGGGCATCAAGATCCTCAACGGCGTGTTCCAGGCCGCGTCCACGAGGACGGCTGGATTCGCAAGCGTCAACATTGCGCAGCTACATCCCGCCGTACTGACATCATATCTCATCATGATGTATATCTCGGTCTTTCCCATTGCCATCTCAGTCCGTCGCACCAACGTCTACGAAGAGAGTTCGTTGGGTGTCTACGGTAGCTCTGGCATGGAGGAGGAGGGTAACAACGGTTCAGACCTGTCATATGTTGGCGCCCATCTTCGCCGACAGCTGTCGTTCGACCTTTGGTACATCTCAATCGGCTTCTTCCTCCTCTCCATATCCGAGGGTGACCGTCTGCAGAAGGGCGACTTCTCCATGTTTGCGGTTTTGTTCGAGCTCATTAGCGCCTACGGAACGGTTGGCCTGAGTCTGGGATATACTGGAGTCAACGCGTCGCTCGTGTCCCAGTTCACCACATTTGGCAAGGTTGTCATCATCGCCATGCAAATTCGAGGCCGTCACCGCGGACTGCCTTACGGACTCGATCGTGCTGTCCTGCTGCCGAGTGACACGCGCAACAAGAACGAGGAGGCACTCGCAGAGGCCAAGCTTGCGGACGCGAGGATGGCTCGCAGGATGTCTGGCATATCCACAGGCACCCACTTCACAGGTGCCCACTACCAAGGCACGCCGTCTATCCGGCGCATGCGCAGTCGAAGCATTGACCGTGTCAACAGCAACATCTTGACACAGCTTCTCCATCCCGGTCCCCACCACACGCCGCTTCATCACGCTCCCCCCACGTTTTCAGGATTGAGGTCTACATCTGCCACTAACCTGGATGATATGGACCACGATCATTTGGGCGTTGGAAGACCCACTGTGAGGCGTGCCGATACTCTCGGCCAAACCCCTTCGGCCAGCCCGAGGCCGGCTACTGTCAGTCCAAGACACTAAGAGAGGGTCGTCTGGCAGTAATGGCGGCCAGGCATATCATTGGGTTAGAAGCCCACGAGGATCGATCCTAAAAAGAAAAAAAAAACATAAAAAAAGATAAAAAAAACCCCTGCCAGCAACTATTTTTGTTTCACACTTACTCCGTTTGCCGACATACCTACCTACCTATTCAGCGGAGTTGGCTGGCTTTCTTCCGATAAAAGATGGCATCGCATGTTATACTAGGCATAAAGCCATATGATTTTGAGCACAGCACGGAGTTCAGGGGCAGGCGGGACAGCAACGGGCATCCCCAAGTTCAGGGGTCATAAACTTCCCGGAATTATAGTCATTATGAAACGATACCAGCATTATTCTAGTACAAAAAGCCTTGGAGCGTTTTCTATTTTCTATTTCCAGTTTTATTTCTATTTTTCTCTTCACGAGGTACGGAACTTGTGCAATGCTTTCAATTCTACTCCTTGATATAATTTTACGCATGTGTTCCGTACTTTGCGGTTAGCACCTGCTTATCTAAACGCCTTGTCTTCACGATGAACAACGTAAACCCATGCCAGCCCGTCCTTTTCTTTTTCTTCTTTTCTTTCCAATGTGGGAGCATACACAGTGTTATTTAGGATCCTTTGATTGGTGTTACAGAATGCCACACGTTGATGTTGTACACTAGGGCGGTGCCTATGTGACTTGAACCTATTAAAGGTAGAAGCTGTTTCCACGCCACTCTTCTTTTCACCCATGGCCCTGCTTATTTCTTCTTGCCTTTGCCCGATGCCTTCTTGGCAGCAGCGGCCTGAGCGCCCGCGCGCGTCCGCAGCACGTTTCTTGACTTGCGCCAGGCGGCGACAATTTGCTCAACACTGCCACGGTCGTGCTTGGGCTGGCGCATGTATGTCAGGCGGGCGCGACGGGCGCGTTTAGGCCTGCGCTGGACGATATCGATAGCGACCACATTGCGGCTGTAAACCTTGAACCACATTTCGACTCCGACCTTGGTGAGGGCGGTGCGCAGAAGCACGGCCGTCTCGATTCCTGATCGGCGGATGGAGATGCACACGCCCGAAAAGGGCTCGGCGGCGCGGCGGGTCGTCACCATGAGCACATCGCCGACTTTGACCGAGTCGGGCGAGTGGCGGTCGAAAAGGCGCGAGCGAGCACCCGTGGGGTCCATGGCCGCGATCTGAAGCTTGTCAAAGGCCGTCATGGGGTCGGTCGTCGAGGGGCGGGCCACATCTGGTGGGGTGTACACGGCGAAGCCAGTCCGGAAGCTATTTGTTTGCCGGCCCTTGCGGATGCCGACTGCGCGGGGAAAGGAGCGTGTTAGCGAGTCGGTAGCAGCAGATGGCCCATTACTACTGACAATATGTGTGTGGCGGAAGTGCGACCTCCGAGGACGCTGAGCCGGAGCCGGAGCCGGAGCCGGAGCCGGCTGCACTTGTTGTCGAGGCGGCCTCGGTGGCCATAAATCGACGGGCGGCCAGTCTTTGTTGGCGGGCCTGTCGCAGACTGTGCTTGAGGCAGCCCAGCGGCCGCCTTAATAGCGCGGAGCTCATGGCCGGCGTATGTGTCTCTTTTTTGGCTTGACCTTTCAAGACGCCGGGCCTCGTCGGCAGATGAAGTCGAAAAGTCCCAATTGGCTTGGCTCACGTGTGTACAGAATGGCTCAGCAGAGCTCCTGCAACTTTTTTCAATCCAGACCCTGATTGGCTGCATTATCCACTTAACCCCACTAGGCTGCCCGCCCGCTCGTTTGACAGGCATTGACCAAATGCGGGAGGAACAAAATGATGCTGCAAAAAAGTCATCACGACTAGAGGCGCCCTCCCCAGGTCTCTGCCAGGCCACCCACGCGCACAGCTACACATCACGATGTCGAGGATATCAGCCGGCACGGCCTTCAGGGCAGCAGGCTATCGCGGGCCTGCATTACGATCCGTTGTCCCACAGCAAAGGTGGTTTTCGCAGACGCCAGTAGCTCGCAAATGTAGGTACGCCCAGCCTCAGTCCCCTTCGGATTTCTCCATGGCTTGACTGAGCATATCAGACTGACTGGCGTGTCTGCAAAACAGCTCAACATGTCGTCACCTTTACACCGACGTCTTCCGCCGAGCTCGACTCGCTGCTCCACGCCCTGCGAGAGCAGCGCATCCTGCCCATGTACCTCACGCCCGAGGAGCGCAAGAGGATGTACCGAGCACGGGAGATACAAAAGCTCAAGAATGACCCGCCGACACTAACTATTGATGGCGAGGTGCATAAATTCTTCTACACGGACCGGCACAAGGATCTGGCCGAGGTTCGGAAGACGACTATGAGTGCCATCAAGCTCATGCGGACGTCGGAAGACTGGGCAAACCTCTCACGTCTTCTCGTGGGCCTGCACCGCATGGCTAGGATGCAATGGTGGGACCCCGAGCAGGGCGACCGCGCCCAGCTGGCCCGCAGAGCCGGGACCCAGGGCCGCATCTTTACCGTTATTGAGTGTGCCCGCCAGGTCGCCGACACGGGCTTCAAGCTGGATGACCCGGAGCTGATTGCCGAAATCCTCTACTGGGTGCAGTGGAAGGCCTTCGCGGGCTTCGAAACCCCCGTCTTTGCCGATGTCCTGGCTGCCGCCGCGCGCCGAAAGGCTTGGCCAGAAGTGGCCCATACCCGTAGGGCCCTCCGCTGGACCGACATGGTGGTTGACATGCTGCAATTGCCTGAACACCAGCCGGCCGTGCCGCTGCGCAACCAGCCTGGAGGTCTATCCCTGCGTGACGACCCCAAGTGGGTCACTGCGCAGCTACACCTCGCCGCTGCTCTTGTTGTCAAGCATAAGCTGCCGGAAGCAGAGGCTGCTGCGTTGCGGAAACGCGTCACGCAGCTGGCCAAGACCCTGGTAAAACGCTGGCCGGCCGGCAATGGGTTCAAGAGCATGCACCCGCCAAAGGACGCAAGCAACCCCAAGCACATTTTCTTCCATCATCCCAACAACATCATCCGCGAGGGTGCCCTCGCCCTCTCAGCGCTGGACCTCGCTATGGGAATTGTTGAGCCAGAGCTTGCGGCGGAGCTCAAGTCCAGGTGGGATGCGACTGCCGACGAGGTCAACGAGTCCCTGTCGCAGCCGCCTGACAACCAGGGTAGCGGCCGTCTCGCTTATGACATCTTGTTCGGCACAAATCACATTCTGCCTCCCCCGAGCCAATAGTACGGGAGTATGCTTGCGGGTTGTTTGGTGGGTTAAAGGGGGGATAGAGAAGAGAAGGGAAAGCAAAAGCGAGAGAGCTCCTGAAGGGCCTAACGCCCGGGAGCAGTGGTCGCTGGACCATTCCAGACATCCCTGATCAGGTGTCTGTTGTAAAAACAAGTCATGTTCAAAATATTCTTTTTCTCTGTCTTTTTTTCTCATTCTCTTCTCGCTCTCTATCCCTCTACCTAGATGCCGGGGTATTTGTGTGCATGTATACAAAGAGACGGCAGGAACTTCGGATATATGCAGAGACCAAACAAATAGCATGGCGTGATGTCGGATGTGGGTGATGATTGGGACGCGGCAGCGCTTGCGCGCAGGCTATGGCAAACCTAGCGAAGAGAGAATTTTAAGGCAGTACAATGTACTTCTCGAGGTGCTTCGGGACGGCCGACAGCAGCCTCTTCTCCTCGAGCCACTTGCGCGAGAAGAGGCGGTCGGCATACCTGTAGGCGCCGTCACAAAGCATAGTAACGACGGTATGGCCCTTACCGAGGCGCTCGGCCACCTCCTTGGCAGCAACGACGTTTAACGAGGACGAGGCGCCAAGGTAGAGACCTTCCTCGTCGAGGCAGCGGTACACCATCTCAATGCTCTTCTCGTCGCTAATGTGCAGGGCGCCGTCGAGCAGGTCCAGGTCCGGGCGCAGATTGTCGGTGATGCGGCCCTGGCCGATGCCCTCGGTGATGCTGGACCCCGTCCTCTCCGTCAGGCGGCCGCCACTGGTGATGTAGCTGTGCAGCACGGATCCGGGCGGGTCGGCGAGGAAGGACTTGACGGCGCCGGCGCTGACGTCCTTGAGGTAGCGGGTGACGCCGGCCAGGGTGCCGGCGGTGCCGGTGGCGCAGGTGAAGGCGTCGACCTTGCCGCCGGTCTGGGCCCAGATCTCGGGGCCGGTGGTCTCGATGTGGGCGCGGCGGTTGGCCGTGTTGTCGAACTGGTTGGTCCAGACGGCGTTGTCGAGGCGCTCGGCGTGGCGGCGGGCCTGGTGATTGTAGTTGTCCGGGTTCTCGAACGCGACGGCGGGCACGGGATACACCTCGGCGCCTAGCAGGCGCAGCAGGTCGATCTTGCCCTGCGACTGCGTGTTGGGCATGTATATGACGAGCTTGTAGCCGCGCGACCGGCACACGTGCGCCAGGCCGATGCCCGTGTTGCCCGCCGTGCCCTCGACCACGGTGCCGCCCGGCCGCAGCAGGCCGCGCTCCTCGGCGTCCTTGACGACGTACAGCGCGGCCCGGTCCTTGACGGACCCGCCCGGGTTCATGAACTCGGCCTTGCCCAGAATCTCGCACCCGGTCTCCTCCGACAGCTTGTTGAGGCGGATCAGGGGCGTGTTTCCAATCGCTTGGGTTCGTGCGTGTCAGTACTGCTTGGTCACGTCCTGCCTGCTCGGGCGGGGTTTTTTTCATGTTCCTCCGAGAGCAAGAGATGTTGGTACAAGGCTGTGGACAGGATGGCGTCTCCAGTCCCGGATTTGCGCACCTCCAGTCAGGCCCTTTGCGACTTCTTGCGCCCGCGAGACATTCAGCGTGTGTTGGGTCGGCTCAGCCGCCGCCGCAACGGCTGCCCTCAGCGTGCTTGCCGTCGTGAATCTGCGCACTCCATGGCGGAACATTGTGGGCGGTGGCTTGTTAAGACTGTTGGCCTATGTCGAGCGACTGAAGCGCCGCGCCTTGGTGAGACGAATTGGGTTCAACCACAGCCACTTTCGATTTACAAAATGGCACGGGGGTACCGAGGTACATATTTTTGGCGTCGCAAACGGGTGATGCAATTGCAGACCCGCGGCAACAGCAATCACAAAATCGCCGGCCGGGTATCGGCGTTTGACGTCGAAGTGGGGGCACCACCTCCACCTGACAAAAGTCTTTGGGGGCAACGGCCGAGGAGTTTGCCCGAGGCGCTGGAGGTGCCGCAGAATGCTCTAGAAAAGAGGTCCCTTGAGACGCTGACAGATGAGTGCGGCTGGAGGCTCGACCAGGCCTGCTCTATTTCCAAAGACTGGCCGCAGCTGCATCATCAAACTTGACTCATAGCCTTCACTCCAGATGGATTGCTAGGCAGGTAGATGTAGCTGGGTGTAAACAAGGTACCTAGGTAGGTGCCCACCCCGGCGAGTAAGGTATGCCAGAGGTAAGTATGTAGGTAGGTTTTGTAGGCAAGTACATACATAGCCCATTTCACGGCAGTAGCAAGGCAAAATTTACGTCAACGGTTGATCTCGAGAGAAGATGTACTGCAAGTGCGATCTACATGTGTAGCTGTACTCAAGAGACATAGCGCAAGGTACCTGGTACCCATCTGCCTTGAGCACGCGTGCACTGCCTGCGTTGGTGGGGTCTCGAGTTGGCGGGGAGGGGTAGAGCTTGGACTGGACGAGGCGGATGACAACATAGTGTAGCTACGTCCCACTCATCCACCGTAACGAACAATCCACCCGCGTCTACAAACCTGTCTTGCCGACACTGACCTCCATTGCCCGCCTGTCTACAACAGGCGCCTCCATACCACCTCATTTGTGTCAAAGTCACCACCTGGATTGTGGTGAAGCAGGACCTCTCTATCACCCAAGCGACGTTATAGAGACGCAGCCGAAGCCCAAAGCCATAACGTTGCCAGGCACATCCACCACGCTGGGGAAGCGTAGGCTATCCGCCGGGGATCTTGCAACATCCCGAAAACGAAAAATGGCGGTAGGTCGGCTCCCTTTTCTCGCGGCGATGCGCGCCTTGCGGCTCGGATAACTGATGGCGGCATGACTTTGTCTCTGCGTCACAGGACCAACGACTTCCCGAGGTCGATCTGGTGACCAGGATGCAGGTCGACGATTCGGTCGTGAGCGAGGCTGGCGCCGGCGAGATCGACGAGTCCCTCTACAGCCGCCAGCTGTACGTCCTGGGCCACGAGGCCATGAAGCGCATGGGCGCCTCCAACGTGCTCATCGCTGGCCTCAAGGGCCTCGGAGTCGAGATCGCCAAGAATATCGCCCTGGCCGGCGTCAAGAGCCTCTCGCTCCACGACCCGGCCCCAGTCGCCATCGCCGACCTGTCGTCCCAGTTCTTCCTGCGGCCCGAGGACGTCGGCAACCCGCGCGATCAGGTCACGGCCCCTCGTGTCGCCGAGCTCAATGCATACACGCCGGTCAAGGTCCACGCCTCGTCGGGCCTCACCGAAGACCTTTCGCAGCTTGACCAGTATCAGGTCGTGGTGCTCACCAACTCCCCGCTGGTCGTCCAAAAGGCCGTCGGTGATTACTGCCACTCCAAGGGCATATACTTCGCCGCCGCCGACACATTCGGCCTGTTTGGATCCCTCTTCTGCGATTTCGGCAAGGAGTTTACCGTCATTGACGCCACTGGCGAAAACCCCCTGAACGGCATGGTGAACGGTATCGACGAGGAGGGCGTTGTGACCACCCCCGACGATGCGCGGCATGGCCTCGAGGACGGCGACTACGTCACGTTTACCGAAGTCCAAGGCATGGAGAAGCTGAACGGATGCCAGCCCCGCAAGATAACCGTCAAGGGCCCCTACACATTCTCTATCGGCGACGTCTCGGGGCTCGGAACGTACGAACGAGGCGGGCTATACCAGCAGGTCAAGATGCCCAAGCTCCTGGACTTCAAGGGCTTCACAGAATCTCTGGCCGATCCCGAGTTCGTCATTACCGATTACGCCAAGTTTGACCGCCCGCAGCAGCTGCACGTTGGCTTCCAGGCGTTGCACGCATTTGCCCAAACCCATGGCCGCCTGCCGCGCCCGCTGAACGCCGAGGATGCCATCGTTATCTTGAACTCGGCCAAGGAGTTTGCCAAGGCCGCAGGGCTCGAGGTTGAGTTTGACGAGAAGCTCCTCACGGAGCTAAGCTACCAGGCCACGGGAGACCTGAACCCTATGGCTGCCTTCTTCGGTGGTGTTACCGCCCAAGAGGTTCTGAAGGCCATCTCGGGCAAGTTCCATCCTGTCAAGCAGTGGATGTACTTTGACTCGCTTGAGTCTCTGCCGACAAACATCGCGCGCTCTGAAGAGCTCTGCAAGCCGCTCAACTGCCGCTACGACGGCCAGATCGCCGTGTTCGGCAAGGAGTACCAGGACAAGGTTGCCAACATGAAGCAGTTCCTCGTCGGCGCCGGAGCCATCGGCTGCGAGATGCTGAAGAACTGGGCCATGATCGGGCTCGGCACTGGACCGGAGGGCAAGATCGTTATAACCGACATGGACTCCATCGAGAAGAGCAACCTAAACCGGCAGTTCTTGTTCCGTCCCAAGGACGTGGGTCAGATGAAGAGCGACTGCGCGGCCAAGGCGGTCCAGCTCATGAACCCCGAGCTTACAGGTCACATCGAGTCCCTGAAGGACCGCGTGAGCGCGGACACGGAACACATTTTCAACGAGGAGTTTTGGGGAAGATTGGATGGTGTGACGAATGCTCTTGACAACGTTGAGGCAAGGACATACGTCGACCGCCGTTGCGTGTTTTTCCACAAGCCTCTGCTGGAGAGCGGTACTCTGGGCACCAAGGGCAACACCCAGGTGGTCCTCCCCAGGCTGACCGAGTCGTATTCTTCGTCGCAAGACCCGCCGGAGCAGTCGTTCCCCATGTGCACCCTCAAGAGCTTCCCCAACAAGATTGAGCATACCATTGCATGGGCCAGGGAGCTTTTCGACTCCAGCTTCATCCGGCCGGCCGAGACGGTGAACCTATACCTGTCGCAGCCCAACTACCTGGAGTCAACTCTCAAGCAGGGCGGAAACGAGAAGCAGACGCTGGAGACCCTCCGCGACTATCTGACCAAGGACCGGGCCAGGTCGTTCGAAGACTGTGTTATATGGGCCCGGAACCTGTTCGAGAAGAACTACAACAACGCCATCCGGCAACTCCTGCACAACTTCCCCAAGGACTCTGTTTCCTCCACAGGAACGCCGTTCTGGTCTGGACCCAAGCGAGCTCCCGACCCGCTCACCTTCAATGCCCAGGACGCCACGCACTTTGGATTTGTCGTCGCGGCTGCGAGCTTGCATGCCTTCAACTACAACATAAACGTCAAGGACAAGACCAAGCAGGACTACCTCAATGTCCTTTCAAACATGATCATTGAGGAGTTTGAGCCGGATCCGGATGTCAAGATCCAAGCCGACGAAAAGGAGCCGGTGAGTCGAAAGTGTTCTGCCGTTCACATGGAAATCCCCAAGGAATATAGTTGGGCGCTAGGGGTTGTTGAAAAATATCTCGAAAATGATAGCTAGTAGAGGTTTATCGTGCTGACATGCCATACAAAAAAAGGATCCGAACGCCAGAACGTCCGCCTTTGATGACACGAACGAGTTGGCGCAGATCACGAAGGAATTACCAGCGCCCAAGGATATGGCAGGCTTCAAGCTGACGCCGGTCGAGTTTGAGAAAGACGACGACACGAACCACCACATCGACTTCATCACAGCGGCTAGCAACTTGCGAGCGGCCAACTACAAGATAGAGCAGGCGGACCGACACAAGACCAAGTTCATCGCGGGCAAGATCATCCCGGCCATCGCGACGACAACGGCTCTGGTGACGGGACTGGTGGTTCTGGAGCTGTACAAGATCATTGACGGCAAGGATGATATTGAGCAGTTCAAGAATGGGTTTGTGAACCTTGCGCTGCCCTTCTTTGGGTTCAGCGAGCCGATTGCCAGCCCCAAGGTGGAGTACAAGGGACCAAACGGCCCGGTGACGCTGGACAAGATCTGGGACCGGTTCGAGCTTGGGGATGTGACGCTCAAGGAGCTCATGGACGACTTTGAGAAGAGGGGCCTGACGATCACGATGCTGAGCTCAGGCGTCAGCCTGCTGTACGCGTCCTTCTTCCCGGCGGCCAAGCTCAAGGAGCGGTATCCCATGAAGTTGAGCGAGTTGGTTGAGTTCATCTCGAAGAAGCCGATACCGGAGCACCAGCAGGAGGTCATTTTCGAGGTGGTGACAGAGGATGCGGACGGCGAGGACGTTGAGGTGCCCTACCTGAAGGTCAAGGTTCGGTAAATCATCATGCTTCTCCTCTCACTTCAAAGACGGATGGGGTGTTTTTGATACGCATCGAGGGCCTGACCCCAAGGTTCAAGTAACCAAAGATAGAATACTCTTCTTTTTCTGTAATATTTGGGCTGGATCAGCTATTTTACTATCAAAGACCGCAAGATTTTCTAGCTGGAACGTCTTTTTTTTTACCATCGGAGCCTTTCCTTCAAGCTCATAGAGCTTCCCTGCATTGTGGAAGCGCCATCCCTCGGTCCGCCAAAGACACACACCTGCCTGCCAGCACGACTTTATTGGGACCAGGTTTGCGAGAACATGTTGGCCCCGTAAACACCGCGATGCTTCGGCGAGACAGCCTAGCGGGCTTCTTGTACATGCAAAGGACTTAGTCAGCCCCAGTGGGTAATGATGGGTGGGTGGGTTTTTGTAAGCCACGAAGGCGGCATGAGCACAGTGGCTCGACAAGTAGGATGGATCAGGCCAGAGATGGAGGTGCTTTACGGTTAGGTACCTCGGTAGGCACTCAGAAGACTCGGGGGTCGGATATTCTAGGACTAGTACATTGTAGACGGCTGCTGGTTAGAAATTCACATCATGAAAGCATGCATATGCGCAGTAAGATTGACAAATAAAAAGTGGAGGTATCTTTCAGGAACCGTGGCGCCCCGGAAAAATGCTCTGTCAGCATAAGTTAAGCACTATGTATGTACATGATGTGGAGCACATGTGCTCCATGAACATTCCCCGCATCAATGACGAAGGTCCCGCAAGGGCTGGCGACTTCATGGAGCTCAAGCTAACACAGCTTCTCCCTGCCGCAAAACCCCCACAGCAAGCGTGACCAATCCACGACCCAGAGGATGCGGTAATCATACCTGGCCGGCCATTGTACGATAGCTGGTCAAGGTTATAAATACAGAGCGAGGTGCCCTGCATGTCGGTTTGCGTGGGGCTGGAGATCCCTCATTGCTTCCTGCCTCCATCCATTACAAGCCACTTGATGTGCCTGTCCAGAATCGGCAGTCTCTGCAGACCGAAACAAGGATTGAATCTGGGCAGATTTGGATATCGGTCCCTGTCCGTCGCGTCTGCGGCCTCCTCTCTCGGGCACACGCTGCCATCGCCCAGTAAAACTCAAGTTAGAATGGTGAGTAGCCAAGTTGTTCCAAAGCACCCAACCCCCTTTTCTTTCTATTCTTCTTTCTTTTTTTGTTCGCACAACTGCATCTAGTCTAGTTAGGTGGGATGAAATACTAAGACAAAGGCGTACGCAACAGGCATCCGGAGGCATGAAGATCACCGACTGGGTGAAGCCCGGCGACACGTCGGGCGAGTTCAAGCGGCAGGTGTCGTCGTTCCGCAACTTCGTCTCGCGTGAGCCGGGCGCGCGGTTCCCGGCCGAGAAGGGCCGGTACCACCTCTACGTCAGCTACGCCTGCCCCTGGGCCACGCGCATCCTGATCGCGCGCAAGCTCAAGGGCCTCGAGGACTATGTCTCCTTCTCGTCGGTGCACTGGCACCTGGGCGACCAGGGCTGGCGCTTTGCCACGCCCGAGGACGCCGACGCCGAGGGCGAGAACGTGGTGCCCGCCCCCGTCGATGAGCACAAGGGGTACACGCACCTCCGCCAGGTCTACTTCCAGGCTGAGCCCGACTACGAGGGCCGCTTCACGGTGCCGGTGCTGTACGACAAGGTCGCCAAGACCATCGTCAACAACGAGAGCTCCGAGATCCTGCGCTTCTTCGGTACCGAGTTCGACCACCTGCTCGAGGACAAGTACAAGAACGTCGTGCTGTACCCAGAGGCGCTGCGGAAGGAGATTGATGAGACGCACGAGGTAAGAGGGAGGAGGAGGAGTCGCTCTTTCCACACATCATTGGCAGCCTAGGTCTCCAGTTCTCTGACACGCAATTCTCTGTTTTTCTTTTCCCTCGCCACAACCCACAGTGGACCTACGACCAGATCAACAACGGCGTTTACAAGTCTGGCTTCGCCACCACCCAAGAGGCGTACGAGAGGAACGTCGTTGCTCTCTTCGAGGCCCTCGACCGGGCCGAGAAACACTTTGCGACAACCGAGGGCCCATACTGGTTCGGCAAGGAGATCACCGAGGTCGACGTCAGACTGTGAGTTCTCGGCTGTGGCGTCGGGCATCTGCCGCTTCTTGTAGAATACGCGCACGGATTCTAACATATGTCTCTTCTTCGCTCAAGATTCCCGACGCTTATTCGCTTCGATGTAAGTCAAGCGCAGGAGAGGGAACCCCCACCGTATTAAGTCCACACGCGGAACGTTGCTGCTAACCCTTGCCGCTACCTTCAGCCCGTCTATGTCCAGCACTTCAAGTGCAACATTCGCGATATCCGCTCGGGCTACCCTCACCTGCACACGTACATCCGCCACCTCTACTGGAACGTGCCGGCTTTCAAAGACACGACAAACTTCTTGCATATTAAGAACCACTACACAAAGAGCCACAAGCAGATCAACCCCTTCAGCATTTGCCCCGTCGGGCCGCTTCCAGATATCCTGCCGCTTGATGAGGAAGTGCCCGCGGTCAAGGCTGCCGGTTCTCCATGAGAGGCCGGTGCACAGGCATTAGAGCAAAAGAATAAAGAGTTCATCGGGCTCCCTCATGCTCCTTTTTATTATATATACATTTCAATAATTATTTGGTCATATATCGAGATTCCAGCCGAGGGTATCGAAGCCTATTTCCATTTCCAATCGGAAACCCACACTTTTCGCCTATTTAGGTATAACATAGCCTCTGGATAAAAAGTTCCGGGTTGAATGAGACCTGTCGACGCAATAGCAAGTATATGAAAAAAAACAAGCGGGATGATATCCAGCGGGCATGGACGCCCATCCGGCTAGATAGCTTGGGGTCGGCTTTATGCGTTCATCTGGCTCGGACGGATGACCCTCGAATTTCTGAGGAAGTCAGGGACTGCATCCGTTCCGGAACCGATGTCACCGACGCTGTCGCGGGGTGTAAGCTTGCCCAGCCTGAGCGCGTACTTGGGAGTCTCGATCGGGGGCAGCGGCACCGGCGGAATCCGGCCCGGCCCCGAACCGCCGGTAAACCCGTCCCCGCTGATGCTGCTCCTGTTGCTCCTGCTGCTCCTAGTGCTCCGGATGCTACGGCTGGCGCTGCTAGCCATGCTGTTGCGGGCGCTGTAGCCAATATCCGCCGGGCCGCGCCCAGAACCCAGAGGCCACTCATCGTCGCTCGTTGCCTGCCCTGGGCCGCCGCCGCCCTTCTCGTTGTCCGCGCTCCCGTCGCGCGAGCCCCTGCCCCCGAAGCAGCCTTTGCCGCGCCGACGGCCCCAGAGGGCAAAGACGACCGCAATGAGCATAACGGCCGCAACGCCGCCAACCACGGGAGCGGCGATCCAGGCCTGGGAGGTGCCCTGGGAGGCAGCCGCCTCGGCTGGTGGCTGCTCGGCGGGGCCTGAGCTGCCAGCGCCGACCGGCGGTTGCAGAAGAGCCCCGCGGGTTGTTGTGGCAAAGGTGGCCAAGGGCGCGTCTGGCCCCGTGAGGCCCCCCTGAGGCCCCTGGCTGATCGGAGGAGCGCCGGACCGCCCGGGAGCGGACGCAATGGGAGGCCTGAAGCCGCCCGGGACGGGCACGGGAACGGCGCCCTGCCTGTTGCCACCACCGGCCGCCGGCGACGACGAGGCCGGGTCGGCAGGGTTTGCAGGCTGACCGGCTGGCGCACCGCCACCGCGGTCGAGTATGGCGGTATCGATGTTCCGGACAGACAAAATGTCCGTCACGGCGTTCTTCAGGTAGCAGTTGTTGTAGCCGTTGGACATGTCCCAGTCAAACGACACGGCCACGCACATACTGGACCGGGCGCACAGCTCCATGCAGTCGAAGTAGGTGGCCGTGTGCTGCTGGAGGAAGTCGCCGCCGTCGATAACCTTGCCGCACGACAGGTCGTAGCGCTTGGCGCCCGAGGAAGCGGTGGTCTGTATGGAGGGACCCAGGGTGTTGCACCGCGAGTTGAGGCCCGTGGGGAAGATTGCGAGGGCAGAGTCGAAGCCCTCCGACGGCCTCGACGACTGGGCAATGTTGGGGCCGCCGCGGAGGCGGCAGACGCGGCCGTTGAACGAGACGCCGTCACAGCGCGGGTGAGTCGAGGCGCAGTTGTCGACGCATCCAAGGAAACTGGACATGGGTATCTCGCTCAGGACATTGCCTCCAATGTTGAGGCCGCACTGCAGCGAAAAGGATTGGCTGGTGCCAATGGTCGTGCCGTTGGCCCCGGGACACGGCGCTGTGTTGCCCTTTCTGCCATCAGGGTTGTTGGCGCCTCCTCCTCCGCCGCCGCCGCCGCCGCCCCTATTGAACGGAGGTCCGCGAGTATTGTCGTCCATGGCTTCTTTTATTCACGTGTGCTGACCGTATACTGGTCGGGGAAGTGTAAGATACGATTATTAGGGGTCGTTCCCAGGTTCAAAGAGGTAGCTAGGTAAGTGGATAGAAGCGGAATGCCCGTCGTTTGCCAGAAACGAACGGTGATTAAAGAAGTAGTAGTAGTAGTGGTAGTAGTAGAAGAAGAGGAAGAAGAATGATGCTAGTAATCGAAATAGATTCGAACGCGTATAATCAGCAGGCCAGCCCGGTCAACGGGAATGATTATACGAGGAACGAAAAGAAGAGAGACGGCATGTTGATCATGTGAGAATCACCACTAACGAGAGGCGGACTGTAAGTTGCAGAGAGGTCTGCAGCCTTGGCCAACTCGATAACAAGCAAGGCGAAGGGCGAGGAACGCCAGGGGCGGAGAAAGGCTGGGGTTATATTACAGAAAGGGAACCGAGGGACGCAAGTGTCGTGCCGGCGCCTACCCACCTACTACTCACTTGGGTAGCCACCCCCTGCAGGGCTGGGGGACTGGATTCACCACCCACGGCCGGGTGCTTGACCTGCAGGGCTGGGATCTTGGCCTACCCACCGTTCAAGTCGTCGGTCGTGCTTTGCCGGTCGCCGTCAAGGGCCAGCCAGCATGGCCTGGGTGCATGGCAGGCGGCGACGGTGGGGCGGAGCGTACTTACCTACTTAGGTACGTACCTACAATCGGAGGACAAAAGTATCGACGAAAATCCAATTTTTCCAGCATTGCCGAAAATCACGCCTGCACTTCAATCCACAGCCACGCACTCAATTTTGTTTTCTTTTCTATAGAAATTAGGTACAATAATAAACAAAAGCAGGAAATTCCAAATGCATTTTTTTCAATATTTTGTGTACCACCCATTCGCGCGAATGCATTTACGGAATCGATCTTTGAACGAGAGGGCCACCCGATCCACAAAACTTTCGTCGATACTTTTGTCCCCCCACTGTAGGTAGGCAAAGCCCCCGCCAAGCGCCCTCGCGCCAGGGCCTGCCGACCTGGCCTGTCCCTGGCAGGGAGGGCAAGCATGGCAGGGGCCGGCTGGGAGAACACCGACAACTTGAGCCGCACAGGCGAGCCA